>BGNK01003518.1:1518-14018 GCA_003297005.1 Symbiodinium sp. clade A Y106
CCATTTCGGAGGTGCTCCGGCTGCTGGCACTGTAAACAGAGCTGAGGCGGGAGGAGGGCTGCGAGTTTGCCCCGTCCATCCGAAGCATGACAACAGCTCCGAGGGTGCTCTCGAGCAAAGCGGACTGCAGGTCTTGGATTTCATTATTTGCATGGATTCGCAGGCAAAACTCAAAAACAAAACATAAGATATATAAGGGAAAATAAGTTCAACATAAGTTCGCTATAACTTGTCAGGCCCCAACTTATAACTGAGGCAGAAGTCCCACATAAGTCCATAAAGATCCACTAACTTATAACTCAGTTCTAACTGACATATCTCATTTATGACTCAGGTGTAACCTATTAACAAACCACATTAACTCAAGCGACCGTGCTGGTAGCAAAAGGAATTTAGCCGGGTGCACATTCGGAGTGCTCACTCATCACTCTCAGCTTCTGCAAGGAATCTGTGACCTGACACATGACACCCGACGAAGTGAATGCTGAACACTATCCCGGAATAGCCTGGCTCCAAGTCCTCGATCGTCTCTGGCCTGCCACGGGCATCTTTTCCCCCCAACAACCCTCTGGTGTAATGCCGAATCTAGCCGGCGCACATACGTGGTGAAGGTTCCACAACTGGGTGGTCAGCTTCTGCAGCAGATGACCTGAAATACACGGGATGACCCACTAGTAATGCACAATACACACACAACTCAATTGTCGCCAGGGGCACCTGGTCGCGACTCAAAAACCACCCGGCAGCTCGTCCACCACTTCCCCACCCTGCCATACAACCGTTATGCTACATTTCCCAGGACCTATGTTGAAAATACAGCACAAACCAGCCGGTAGCACGTTCCAAGGGCTCACCACCCGGGCGCACCATAAACTCCGATTTAAACTGTCGGGCTAGTACACTGTACCATGATTGCATTGGTGACAACCACGATCTGCACGGTGATGGAGGGTACTACTATGACGAGAAATTCTAGATTCAGCCATGGAATGACAGGCTTTAAATAGCTCAAGACATCGGCTACCATGGTACCCATGCATGCACAGGCTACCTTTCTAAGGTTCTGAGATACCAGGTCGATGCGAAACAGCACGTTTGCCAAGCTTCCAGCCGAATTACGCTAAATACGCACCTTTCGCCCGGAATCTGAGATTTACGCACCTTTCCCAAAAGGCCAAAAATCTACAACGGTTTTGGTGTTACAGGTACACATACATTTACACACATACGTAAACACAAACACACACAGACATAAATAAATATATATATATATATTTATGTATTTATTTATTTATCCGGTACACATACATACATACATAGGTACACACATACATACTTGCATATGTGTACATGCATACACACATGTGTGTATGTGTATACACATACATACATGCATATACATACATACATACACACATTTATATATATATATATGTACACATGCGTGGTGCGTGTGCATAATTGTAGGTATATATGTTTGTGTGCGTGTGTGTGTGTGTGTGTGTGTGTTTGAGCGTGTCGGTATTCTACAGTCAAGCAGGCAGTGGCAGACCACCATGCCAAGACCTGGCCAGACCCAGAACACCTGGAGGTGCTGTCCCAGGTGGCTCCAATGCCGAGTCGCGGCGGCAAAGCTTCTCCTCACAACCTGCTGGATACAGGCTTGCACGGAGGTGTTGCAGATAGCAATATCGTTTGAGGCATAAACGGCCACGCGATAGTAACATGTGTAGGCGAGGGGTTCTGTCTTGGCGGAAAGGCGCAAAATAGTTCCAAGCATGCATCATGGCGAACTGAAGACTGAGTATGGCCCAATATGGCTTGCGGCGATTACGGGCATTGTTTCGGTTGCGGTAGTCGTCGTCACACCAGTAGTGAGGGCAGTTTCTCCCAAGCTTGAACGAAATCACTTTCGACTACACGATCCGCCCTCTCATGTTCTGCTCAGAGTATGAATGATGGCGGTTCGTTTGTTGTGCCTAGACCCGATGTCCGTCGCCACTCATTACATTCATTACATGGTCGGTTTCTGCTCCTTCCTACGGTTGAGTCGTGGAAGGGGACCATGGGAGGCCGATTGATGCGAGCCTGGCCACACCTGCCCGAGCTCAAGGCGCAATCACATGGATGGACAGGTCGTCGAGTGAAGCTGTTTTTGGGCTTCTGCGGACGACGAAGAACGAGCCCTTTAGTGTTCATAAAATGTTCAGGCTGCCGCAGGAACAAAGCCACGGGCACCAAGAGCAAGCAGCGGCAGAGCTGCCAATAGCGCAGCATCCTATCTAAAGAATCTACAGACTACACACGAACATGCAGCCGGAATTGGTCTCGCAACGTATGAAGGTGTTGCGCAAGCAGGCTCCAACCCGGAGTCGCGACGGCAAAGCTTCTCATCACAGCCTGGTGGATCGATGCGTGCCTGGCGGGGTGCTCAGGATGACAGAACAATGCTTCTGGGAAGACCTGTGCAGACCTGTTGTAGTGTGAGAAGATGGTAAAAACACATCAAGTTGAACCAATGTGGCTTGCTGTGACTGCGGTTTGCTACTGCTGCTGATCTGGCTAGGCTCTTACCGATCTTGTTGTGGTTGTCGTCCTAGTGGTGCTTTTCTGACTGCCTTCTTCTTGTGGGCTGTGTGGTGGTTGTCACGTTCGTGATGGTGGTGGTGCTGCTGCTGATGATGGCAGCGCTGGACTTTTTTGTCCTGGTCCTTGTTTCGGATATTGCTCGTCAACCTATGCGGTGCTGTAATCACTGGCGGATGTTTGGAGCCTGCAAGCTGTGTGCTTAGGGGCTTCACCTGATCTGGTTTCAGCTCTGCTTGTGCAGTTGGCTCAGCGACCGATCCGTAAACTACGAATGCGAAGGATTTAGTGAATATGCCTGATAGTGCACTGGTCAATTTACCGGACACAGCCCTAAAGTCCGCGCGGTCTCATTGCTGCAGATTCCGCTGCGAGGCCTGCGGCAGCATCCAGTCCCCGTCCAGTTGGCTGCACAGCCGCAACTGTCGACTACATGGTGGATTGATTTCAGAGTTTGGCAACGGTTCGCCAGACATTCGATCTTTTTGGTGTAGAACCAACATTTGTTTGCATTATGTTATGCCGCCTCGGAGTACTTGGGGCTGCCAGCTTGGGTCCGGGGTATACATACATACATACATATATATATATATGAGTTTTCGTATATCTGTATACGCCGGTATATATGTCGATATGTGCCATGTATGTAGGCATGCATGGATGTATGTATGTATGTAGATAGGTATGTAGATAGGTATATGTATGTATACATACACACTCACGTAGGTGCATGGTTTTATGTATGGATGTATGCATGGATGTGTGTATGCACGCACGTACGTACGTACGTAAGTACGTATGTATGTATGTACGTATGTATGTATGTATGTATGCGTAGATCGCCACAAAATTACAGGCACGCCTGCAGTCAGAAATAAACATACACTTACAAATAAACATACGAACATGCATGCGCACATGCAGAGTTACATTAGTACGTTACATTCATGCGTACGCACGTAACTGCCTGCCTGCCTGCCTGCCTGCATGCCTACCTACGAACTTACCTACCTTACCTACCACCCCCAACTACCTACCTATCTACCGGCCTGCCGACCTACCCACCCACACACGTACACACAAACACGAACATGCGCACAACACATACACTACACATGCAAATGCACGTGTACACATACACACGTTCGCTGATCCGTGGGTTCATGTCCATGCCATTGCCAAGTGCATCCATCCTGCAAGAACAAAACCGTTGATAATGCCTCCTGGAAGTTCCACATTCCACACAATTTTCACGATCACGACAAGCAGGCCCTGTCCGTCCGATGCTCCAGATCCCGTCGAAGCAGCCGGCTAAGCGAGGGACTTGGCTTGGCGTCTCTTCATGACGCCAGCACCATGCCTCCACGAGTGCTGGCATGTCTCATGGTATACTTCCACGTCAAGGGCAGGGAGGCAAGTGCGCAAACTGCCGAGCCTGGCTGTCATCGCACTCTTTCTTTTGCCTGCCAGCTCAGGCCAGCGACGCTGCCTCTGACGCAGCTCCGGGCACCTGCAGGAGGGACTCGGGGGGGAAGTGCTGAAGGTCTACTGTCTCGGATTGTGCTGGAGAAACAGACCACGAATACCAAGTGTAACAAAAAGCTTTTCCTAAGGCCGAAAACGCTTTGCAAGTTTGACAACGGAATCTTTTGCAAGGATAGAGCGGCACGTCGCTCGAGAGCCCGCATCTTCTATACCGAAAATCGAAGACAATCTAGCATCTGAAATAGTATCGGGTCTAGAGTTTACAAAAGCATCTGGTTCACCAGACGTCGGAGAGGCTGAGGGACGTGCCAGCGACTGCACCTCCGCAATGGCAGAGCAGAAGTCCAGGAACAGCATTGAATCGATAATCCCGACACCCTCAAACCGTCAGTTTAGGGCACCCCGAGTCTGCAGAGGCTCCAGCCCCTCCTCGACTTCCAATCCTGGCAGGCACTGTTTGGATTCTTGTGGGCGGATGATTCAGGGGACGGGGAGCAGTTCTACTGTCAGGGTTGACAAGGAGCAGCACTAACCATGGTAGCCGTACGTCACAAGAATGCCACCATCCAGACAGTTAGTTTGAGTTTGGCAGAACTCACAGTGAAAAGCACAAGAAGGTCGACATGCTGAGTGTCTTGAAAGGGTGCATTTCGAAGCAGTATCAGTAAAATGACGAAAACCACGAAGTATTGAAGCAGTCTTCCCGTTCACGACAGCCATTGCAATGATGAGCATTGTCTCGACGTTCACATACCATCGCTTCTGTAATGTTACAACACACCGTCATGGTATGCATAGCAATGTGCTAGAAAGCAGCATCGCTCGGTCGTGGAGTGGCAGTGAAACCGTTGATGGGTCTGGAGCTTCAGGAAAACATTAATGACACTACCGGCCACACCGGATGCTGCCCTTTCGACGCATCTGCTACCACAGCGCGATCACAAGGAAGAAGGGCAGCTTGGCACCGCGCCATTCCCCGAAGCTCGTGCCGAGGCCAGCCACAGTGCCTCCCGCGCCAGTACGGCCACTTCCAGGCAGCGAGGGGTCGTGAAGGGCGTACTCAAGCTCTGGGTTCTTTGAGGGGTAGGGTCCCGATAAATATGGAAGCCCCAGCTGGCTTCCAAGGTGTCTGCGGCCCATGGAAGGCTTCAAACGCTTAGATTTCCAAAAGCCTATTCTGCTCGCCCTCATTAATCGGTTAACATGTACTTGTCAGCATCTTTTCGACTATAGCGCTTTTGCACCTCTCGTCTATACTGTATGTACTGTACTGAGAACAGACGTCTATGTCAATTTCTGGATTCTAGTTGCGTCTCCATCTGCATATATGCAAGCATAAACAGACACTGTTCATGTAAACTGCCTGTATGTAACCCGAGTGAATACCCTTTTCTCTTCATGCACTTGCGGCCATGGCCCAGCCTCCCACATCACATGCTGATCGAGACAAATGATATGAATCCACGTCTGCCGCACTGGAACACATGCTGCGGTGTCTCCTTCGAGCTGCGAGTGGCAAAAAAGCCTTGAATGACATCTTAGACTCAAAAGCCCACAATCCTCCCGAAATACCCGGACCCCCATTGGACCGCATTAAACTATACCTTTGCCAGGCCAACCGCTGCCAAGCACGTCTTCACAGTCTAGCGTAAGGTCATGCAGGCGCTTGTGGGAATTGTGGGTTGAGGGCTGAAGGAAAAGCACATACTCGTCTGCTGTGCCCTGTGCCTCACTTTCACCAAAGATGTCGGTTTTACGCAGCCCAGGCACTCCACAGTGGGTGCAGCGGCGCGGCAACCACCAGGCCCGCAAAGGACGAAGAGTGGAGTGGCATGGGCTGCAACCAAGTATCCGAAAGGTTCCCATCAGCAAGTGGAGGCTCGGAACAGAACTTACGCCCACAGCATGAAGGCCTTTCATAAATCTGGAGATGTCAACGGCATTTAATTGGATTCGCGTACACTTGGCCCCAGGCCGGCAGCTTGTTGCCTCCACTAAGCTTCTATAGGCAGGGGTTTTCAATTCGGCAAAAGAATTTTTTTTTATCATTTCGCTTTTGAGCTGCATCTGCACGGCAATGCATTTTAGAAGTTTAAACGCGACTGAATTCTGACAAGGCGTGACTGAAGGGGAGCCCCGCTCGCTGCCTGCAGGGTTGGAGTCGGTTTGAGTCGTAGGGGTGCATAGGTTTCGATCCGACACTCGTGCAGGGTCTCAGACGTACCCAGTGCGGCCGAGCACGTCGCCACTTTCCATGACGTGCCGAGCTCAGCATCCAATCGGTGGCCGATTTCCCCGATCTGCCCAAGATATCCCGAGATCGATCGAAATCCATGGGTCGTGGAAACCGTTGCCTCAAGACTGAGTGGTGGAGACTTCAGAAGCACAAGAGCCGTGCTGCAGGCCTGCGCAGTCTTTCGCGCAGCCCGGCATCTCGGCTAACTCAGAAGTAGCTGTAAAAATGAAATGCATACTTTCACCTATAGGCCCAAAGAATCGTTCACGAAGTTGGTCGCTTTGCGCCTTCATGCCGCACATCTGCCGGCATCAGCCGGTTTCCTAAACGGCGAGAAATCTAATCATGAGAAGGCTTTTGTGAAGATGTCAAGATGTAGCCCTAAATCCTACTGTTCGACATGAACGATTACTACAACGGATTTCGCAGCAGAGTTTTACAACGTGATGTTAAGCAACGTTTCACTTGAATCTGCTGAAAAAGGTCTCGCTCGCAGGGGCTGGCTTTAAGATTGAGCCTGAAGCGTCCATGAAGCGCCCAGCACATTTTAGATCATGACAAGTCAAAGTGCAAGCAGGACGGTGGGCACAACATCTTGGGGCTTTGCATGATTACTAGAATCCATGTCGCTCGCGTTTTTTTTGGCTTCCGGATTCCGGGCGTCATAGACCATTGCTTCACACAATCCCGAGCGGGTTAGACCTGCAGTCCGATGAATACAGGTTGAAGGTATCTGCTCCTACTTGCTTGAAGTCAAAGCTGAAGCTTATGAATCTTAGTCCTCAATGCTGCGCCCTGCTGTGCGAGTCTCGTCTTAGCCAAGGGGGAGGCGCAATCAGTTCGACCACCTGTCACCAGCAACCCTGACCCAGGCTTCCGGATGACACCGCTGCAGACCTTGTCTCCGCAGTCCAGCATTCACTCTGCTAGGCCAGGCGAATTTGGACCTGTCGTGAAAGGCGCTGGATAGCCCTCGGTGCCGGCTCTGTATATCAATTCGATACATGAGGGTGTTGAGTTGTGCGTTCTTTTTTGTGGGCCAGTCTTTGGCGTTTTGGTTGTGGCCTTGCGTTGTTCTCGACATCTGGTGGAGCGAGCTATGGAGCGATCCCGAAGCCGCATCCCGCATCCTTCAAGCTTTTTCGGAGCGCCAGCTCTGCTTCGCCTTTGTCGTCCGCATTGCTTCTTGCCCGAAGTGAGTTGTAAGCCTTCCCATGAATCAGCCAGATAGACCATGGCAAGACAACGATGCAGGCCTTCTACACATTGGGTCCAGCAGCCGCGTGCCTTGACCAAGCTTTGAGAGACACACGCTACCTTTCAGGCGATGGGAGCCTGCAGATCAGCAAATATGGGATACGAGAGCAGGTACGTGTTCCCATGATGGCGAATGAGCACGGTGACGGTGGTGTTGGTGATGGCGGTGCTTGATCATGGTGATGGTCGTGGTGATTGTGACCAATGCGGATGACAAGGTGACATGTTGATGATGATGATGATCATGGTGCTGATGATGCTGATGCTGTTGTTGTTGATGATGATGTTGGTCTTGAAGCTGATGCTGACAATGATGATGGCACTAGATGCTGATGGTCATGGTGATGGTGAATCTGAACTGTGGAGGCACTCTCAAGAATCGAAGCAGGTGGGCCTGGGGACCCTCTGCTGGGCAGCCGCTCCTCCCACCACAGCGTGCAGTCGGCCAGGCTGAGTGTCCCAGAGTTTCACGAAGCGGTGGGAACTAGGTCCTGTTGGCTGGCATCTCGTAAATAAGTTTATGTTGTGGCAATGAACATGTTTTCGTGTCTTTCAGGTCGTCCATTCTCCGGAGTCACAATGCCACAATGCGAAGCCTAGCCAGTCAGAGCTCTGAAGCAGCCTGCTACGCCCGTTTTGTGCCGGGCAGCCAGTATCTAGCATGCAGCCTGTGCTACAGTCCCCCTGCTTCTTCCATGTCAGGCCCGTCCTGCAGCCTGCCATCTACGGGTCCAGCTTCGCAGAAGCAAGCGAGTTTCCAAGGGTCCAAAAGATCGCAGTCATTCCATGCTGCGGGCCCCTTAAACTCTGTGAAGGCCAAACAAGAGCAACAGCAACAAGCAGCCACAACAACAGCAGTACCCTCTGCTGTCAGAATGGTCACCGTGCAGCTGTGACGTTGCTGCATCAAGAGGAGCAAAAAACATGCAGTGCGCATGGAGCATTTGCAGCAGTGCTGTAGGGCATGCTAGGTCGCTTGAGTATTAAGTTTCGGCAAGGAGGAGGAGGAGGAGGGGGAGGGTGGGTCAACCGTCAACCCACTTCCACGCTCTCCGAGCGGCTCGGTAGTCTTCATTACCGCTCTCCGCGAGAGGTTCGAGAGTGCAAAGAAGCTGGGGAGAGCGGCAGTGTGGGATGACCGTCGCGACAGCTTCGAGTTCTCAGCTCAAAGGCAGTGTAACAGTAAACATGAAGACCACGTTGTGAAATCATGGATGGCTGCGGCATGTCTGTTTTGGGTTGCTTTTCATGCTTTCACGGGCTGCCGTGATGGTGGATGAAGCCACTGAGGTCGATACCAGCCGGCACCTTTGAAGCCGTCGGCACGACCCCAGCTGGTCCAGGTTCCTGGGCTTCACCGCATGTGGACTCAGTCAATCATTAGGTTTTTCGTTGCTGACCTTTGACTGCCCCTTCGAGACCAAAGCCTCGCAGCACTTTGATGGTTTCAGGTGAGGTTAGGTGGCAAGGCATACAGTCCTTGCCGTGATTGCCAGCAGGTCGCCCCACGACGAAAATGAGACCGGGCGTTGCCGGTTGGGGGATGATCGATACATTACGTTTTTCCAGCTGTGCCGATTTAGGCAAGCAGTCCAAGCATTTGTCACAACTTGAGTTTGCGACAAACCTAGCCTCTGTGAAAGGAGGCATGTGGAACCATGTCCTTCGGATTTAGATTCCGATGACCCCACATGCGGACGAGCGCAAGTATCAGCATCATTTCTGCGTTGGTAGGCACTGCGATACATGCTGAGTTGCTACTGCCATGTTCGTGGCTCTAAGCCATTTCTACACCTCATGGCCCTTGTGAGTTAGCAAGTCGCAGCACATGCTTCTCTTGGGCTTGTTCACCTGTATTAGAGTGCAATACTTGCACTTCATGTCCCCCGTCTTTGGCACGGAATCAGCGTTTATCCTGTGCCAGGATCAAAATACAAAAACAAGGCACGGGCTGCTCTACATTTGGGGTCCCGTGGAGGCTCTATCCTTACGGTACTGTTGCAAATTCCTGTTGGTGGAAGCTACCTCCACAGGATCCTCAATGCAGAACAATCCCAAAATGAATTTCCCAGCCACCAGTGCATCCGCCGTCCTGCCAAAGTGTCTGTAGTGCGCGCCGAAGTTTCTGAAAACTAGGGGGTCCCCGGTTTGAGGGTCCTTGCAATATGCCTCAAGGCTGTTTTCGATGAAAAGCGCTACCGAGCCGCAGGTGCTAATGCCTCTGCCAAGCAGATTGTTTCCGCCGAATTGATTATAGCAAAAAGGTGTGATGCAGACTTTGTCTGTAGCTGCCTGATGTAGCATTCGGTTTGTAGTAGGTGCTTGCCTTACACCGATCTCGCCATGATGGCCACGCACAACTCGCCGACCAAGAGCCAAGCAGGTCCGAGCAGGGCGTGTCACCATGAAGAATGGTTGTGGAGTTTCATCAAGATGCAGCAAGGATCCGATTCGTAGATGCAGAAGCTGCTCAGCTCAGTTCTTCGTGCAGCGAGTTCTTGAGAGCACGACTCAGCAGTCTTTCGGCTTCAGCTGCTCTCTGAGGAAAAGTGCCTGACAGATTCGTTTGGTTCGAAGACGCATCGTCGGCGACGCGCTCAAGATGATACCATGCAGTAGTAACAGTAGATCGGGCACCTGCGATTCCAAGACTCAACACACAGCCATGGAGCCACATAGGTTCCAAGTGCCAGAGGGTTTCATTCGCTTGCCGACGTTCTTCCGGTCCCTGTCTGCGAGCATCGAGGCAGCAGATGGGGTGGACATGGAACAGCTACAGTTACAGCTAATTTCCGTCAGCTGCGGTATTGCAGCCAGCCATTTGCGTTTGTATGGCCAGCTAGCCAACTGACGTCCGCAACCCTTTGTGGTTGCCAGCCTTCCACCTCAATCCTGAGACTCCCTGGGTGAGTGTCTTGACAGCAGGTTTTGGGTTGTGGTCCGAGGTTTCTCTCTCTCTCTCTCCCTCTACCTCTTCTCTTTCTCTCTCTCTCTCTCTCTCTTGCTTCCCTTCCTTGCATACATTGCTCGCGACTATTTCTTGTCTCGAGGGTTTGACACCGGCAGCTGGGCCGGCCAGCGAGGCGGTTCAATGTGTACTTGGCATCTGGGGGCCTGGGGGCCTGGGGGCCAGGAGGATTGAACCGATCCAGTGGCAATCCATGCTGCGCGTGTCCTAGTCATGTTTCGGCCCATGTTCAACCTCCGTAAAGTAGCCGCTTCGGATGCGCGCGATGTCCTAAGCTCAGGTGCCGCCGCATCTTCGGCTCGAGATGTATCACGGCTGTTGCTTCACTTTAGGGCTACGAAGACCGAGCCCTAACGTTGCCCAGCTACGTGCCAGACCTCGTCGAGGGCTCCCTTGACGATCCAAGGCCGGCACATGATCGAGCACTGCATACTTGAGCTTGGGGTTCAATGACATGCTCCAATCGTCTTGGCATGTCTTGCGGAGTTTGACGAGCACAGCGGTACAACAATGTACTGTTCCAGTTTGGCATGCCACGTAGGTTCTGTTCGTGAACTAGTTGACGAAACGATCGAAGTGCCAGCCCGAAATCCTCCTGGGTGATTGATTCTATGATACGGCATGTTTTTGCATAAGCCTTTTCAACAGGAAGCAGACTTTCCGTGCGCATGCATGGCGACTGTCAGCAGCGATATGGGCAAACAGTCTTGAGGTGACAAACAGTAACGTCACAACTTCTGCTATGCGACAACAACTACTACCTCCACTACCATGGCAACGACTGTGGTGGCGACGACTGCAGCTGCAGCAACAACCCCATCAATGGCAGTTGCTCTACTATTTCTTCTACCACTATGACTATCACGACCACGACGACGACCACATCGACTAGTAGTAGTAGTAGTAGTAGCATTAGTTGTGGTACTACTACTACTACTACTACTGCTACTACTACTACTACTACTACGACCACCACCACCACCACTACCACCACTTCCACCTTCCTTTTCCACTTCCACTTCTATTCCTACTACGACTACGACTATCGCCATTGCTACTACTCTCATGTCGACTTCGACTCCGACTGCTTCGACCACTAATTACGATGACTACTGCTGCGACGACGACTGCCACTGCCGCCAACAGTGGCAGGTATTTGTATTGCTATAGGTCCCCTGCTGCCAGGCTTCACCATAACGTTTCCGCAGTGGAAGAGGCGGAGGGCTTCGACGAGAGCAGCGTCGCACATTTCAATTTTGGACCTTGTCGATTTGCTCTCGTCGTTCGAGCACTGGCATCTCGCTTTTCGTTTTGTTGTTTTGCTGATGCCGTTGTTGTTGTTGTCGTCGAACCCCGTCTTCCTTTTGAAAGTTCACTCGTACTCAAAATGCTGCTGATGTTTTTTTGCTGCTGGGTTCGCAGGTGATGTCGCTGCAGAGAACTTTTGCTGTAATTGGTGTCTTGCTACGTCTGTGACGCCGCTGCTGCCGCCGCTTTGCTGGTGCTTCTGGTGCCGTTGATGATCATGATCGTGCTGTGGCTTTTGATGAGGACGCTGATGTTGACAATGGTGATGTTGATTCTCATGGAGTGTGCCGTTTCTTTTGCATCTCGTCTAGCATGGTGACTGTTGCCGAAGCATCGCTACTGCTTTTGTGCATTTAATTTAGTGTCGTCTAGGGGCTTCAGTCGGTAGATCCTCTTGCAGATATGGGCCATATTAGGTGGTAGCAGTGGTGCTGTTCGTGATGACGGTTTCCTGATGGTGATGTTGCGGATCATATCCACCAGGATTGCGGGTACAATCCATATCGTCATCTAGTAGTTGACAGCTGGCGGTGCTGTTGCAGTCCCTCCTTGACGGAGGCATGGGCTCATGCGCCACCGCCTTGAAAAGAAAAGCTAAAGTGCATCCTGGGTCCGAGGAGCGGAAGGGTTTCGGCTTGTAGGGGTGGTAGGTCTCCGGCA
>BGNK01003518.1:15502-25502 GCA_003297005.1 Symbiodinium sp. clade A Y106
CAAGCACACACAAGCACACACAAGCACACACAAGCACACACAAGCACACACAAGCACACACAAGCACACACAAGCACACACAAGCACACACGCACAAACGTACACCCGCACACGCACACACGCACACATGCTCACATGCTCACACGCACACACGCACACATGCTCCCACGCTCACATGCTCACACGCTCACACTCTCACACACTCTCTCTCTCTCTCACTCACACACATACACACACGCTTACAAATATATATATATATATGTATAGAGATATATAGAGTCTAATCTACGTAATCCCTTCCCCCTAATATTAAAACGCCCCCCCCCCCCCCCCCCGTAATATAAAAACTGATTTCCGGGGGTTTGGTTTTTATATTAGGGGGGTTCTCGGGGCATCCGGGTACGGGTCGGATTGGCAGTAGTACTGAAGTACTGAGCCAAACAGTCAGACAAACCCTAAGGCTGCTAGTAATTCTCCTTTTTAAGCCTTGAGCCCTCAAACCCTAAGGAGGGAAAAAAACCTTGAGCCCGAAGCCCTGGAGCCCAAAGCCTTAAACCTTGAGCCCTAAAGCCTTAAGCCCTAAAGCTTAAGCCCTAAACCCCTAAACCCTGAAGCTCTGGTCTCTTCGGCTTGATNTAAACCTTGAGCCCTAAAGCCTTAAGCCCTAAAGCTTAAGCCCTAAACCCCTAAACCCTGAAGCTCTGGTCTCTTCGGCTTGATTAGTACGGCTGTAGTCTTTGGCTCTATTAAAACACGTACAAATCTAGGCCCCCCCTAATGTTGTCCCTTTTAAATTGAATGTGGGGCCCGAAACCGCGAAATCCCGGGGGCCGGGAGTTTTAATATTAGGGGGGGCTTTAATATTAGGGGGAAGGGATTAATCTTACCAAGGGAAGCGTGAGGGCATGATTCACCATGGCAGTGCTAGCCCGTTGTGGAGTTGACGTTGGTCGTCGGGCAATTCTTGGAAACATTTGTCTTGAACTGAGGCAAATCAAGGCCTCGATGCGAGCGGAGCCCAGTTGGCTGATCACTGAAAACCCACAAGCATGTTGTCAGCCGATTCCACGCATGCCGCATCTTTAGCTGCTGCTACTGTGGTTGCGCTAGGCGAACAGTCGTTTAGCTCCTTTCTCTCACTCAGCGAGTCTCTCTCTCTCGCTATCTCTCTCTCTCTCTCTCCCTTCCCAGCAGGCTGCCAGAATGACATTTAATCATCGCACATAGAACACGCTGCCCACTGAGGAGCAATGGGAGCGCAGCTCCTGCACAAGGCACTCAAATATGTTCTTAATTATTTCTCATGGTTGAACTCTCGAGATCAACAATTTCGACCGAAACTGAGAGACCACCTTGGATACATAGTTAGAGGTTTTTGGGCTGGTTGGTCAGTTGGTCGTTTCTACGTCCCATGGGCATGTTTATTTCGGCGAACCTCGCAGGCTGAAGATGAGTTTCGTCTTCAGGTTGCTTGCTGTGTCGGCGCATAACTTGCTGCTCCTCGGTCCTGTAGTGGCCGCTCCCTGAAGTTTTGAGTCACTGCGGTGTGACTCCCATGTGACCTCACGAAATACACTATTGTAAATTCGGTATGTGCCCAACATAAGCCCACAAAAACCAAAGTGGCCCCGTTCTGAGCCAGAAGCCTTCGACGCGCTCTTGTTGCAGATAGTCCCCAACATTTGTTAATCAGGAGGCAAGCTTTCAACAATAGTGGGAAGAGACTGGTTCGGCTGTAGTTAAAAGGAGAAAACCCGGGCATGTAGCAATCATTGCTTAGTCGTTCAGAGTGGTACAGTTTGCCGTAGCATTGCCGAAGTAGGTCATAGCACGTCGCAGACATACAGCGACTTGCAGGCATGCTCGAAGATGCTAGAAAGTATGCTGATCTGGGTTCGGAAGTGTTCCATTCCCTAGAAAGTAAGTGCTGTTCCACCTGAAACGGCAGCATCAACCATCCCGGTTGATGGGGGCAATGTCCCCATGCAAAAAAACATGCTAGACAGCAATGCGCCATGAAAGCTCCGTGTAAGCTACGCATGAGTCAGCTTGCTGGTCTCCTGCTGAGCTTCCTCGCGCAGGCAGAAAAGCCAACAAACTACAACGAGTTCTTCGCGGCGGCGGAAAGGACTTTTCGTGCAGCGCACAAGATTTGAACCACTTTTAAGGTGAAGCCGGATCACATAAAATGCCTCGTTGACGTAGCCTAGCAACCTGCCGTTCCTCGACGGACTGTGCCAAACAAACACCACAAAATCTCTGGCCAAAGGAGGCTGCTGCACCCAAGCCGGTGAAAGCGACAGTGGCTTTGCTGCGTCGGGCTGTGAAGCATGCAGACAGAACCGGAGGTTTGCTTTCAACATCTTGCGGCCACGAATCCCGAACGGCAGACGAAAGCTCTCCGAACGTAGTCCTGATATGTCCTGATCTTATCGAGCCCCACTGCTTCTGACTTTCATCTCACGACCTGCAGAGGCCCAGAGGAGTTCCCTTCGGTTCCGAACATGTCGCATTAGGCGAGGCTTGCACTTTGTGCCCCCTGATTTCTGCAGCCACATTGTTAAGGTCAGTGCTGAGCATCGAAGATTCATCCTAAAGGTCTTGCAGAAGCACTTCGTCTTCGGCAACCTGGACGACGACGCATGGCGTTTCTGTCAAAAACCTCCCGAGCCAAAGCAAGGTCCAGCTTCTTCTCGTTCATTCCCCGAAACGGATCGTAAAGTCACCGTCATCAACGCTGTATTCCAAGTTCTGCACGGGTTCAGCCTTGCATCTCCGGCCGAGGAGGAGCAGGAGATGGTCGTAGATCACTTCGAAATGCAGCAGTCCAAACCAGATGCTTGGTTGCCAACTAACTAGCCGCAGCATTCCGGACATGTTGTGGGCTGTCAAGTCGAGACGGGTAGAGTAACAAACTCGCTCGCCGTTCAATAGCATGCTTTGATACTTTATGTGAGCGCTGGTGGATTCAAAGATGTCCAGGAGGTGCTGCCAAGAACGGTTGGGAGGTCAACCCCAATTCAGATCTCGGTCGCACTGACGGTCAGCTGAACGAAAGCACGGCATATCGCTGCCGGCTGCAGGCTACTGACCGATCCCCCATCCTATCCCGCCTGCTTCTCGAGCGAGACGCAGCCCTGCTTGGGCAGCTGCCGCCCACTAAGCGCCTGGCGCATGTTGGTTAGCGATTCGTGGAGGAGTCAGACCCCGGAAGGCCAGAGGTTGTGGCGTGGCTCTTTAGACACAACCTGGACCTGGTAACTGATGGCATTTATAGGCGGGTCTTAAGCGCTGACAGACCTTTGTCAGTGCTTAGTGGGGAAATGGGTTCGTAGCCGACGTCAATGGTTATGGGCACATACGAGCATGATCGAACAAACTCGACAGAAATCAACGTCACGGCAATGGAAGATAGATGATAGATCACTTGTCAGTTGGTACTGCCTCCATGGAACAGAGACGCACGAAGCCAAACGTGCGACGTAGATCAGCGAACACGGAAATCGCATTGAACATCACCGCTGACCTTTCTTGGCCAAGAGAGGCGACTCCGAACTCAGAATCTTTCGGGATCGCGGTTTTTCGGCTTTGTTTCCTGCTCTGAAACCTGGTGGAGAAAGAGAAGACCGGGTGTTTGACACTCAAAACCATCCAATGTCAGACAAGGTATTGCTTTTGTCTGCCTGGCCAACTGAACAGACCGTTTCAAATCCCACAAAACATCTTTTGCGTTTTGAAGACATGTTTACCGATATGTTGATGGTGTTTTTTGCACATCTACAGTTGGGGTATCTCTACACAGAAAGCACCTCCAGTCACCCTTCGCTCTGCAGCTTCGCTGACAGCTTTCCAAGACAACTCGCGAAATAAGGAAGAGGTCATCTTCTCCCAGGATGAAGTTGGAGATTGCTACCTGGCTGTACTTGAATGCACGGTAATGCTTTTCACAGAGTGCAGTGGGCAAAGTGGTGCATTTTGTTGCTCCGTATGTCTCCGCGCATGATCGAATGAAATTTGCAATATATCTTGGAGAGCCGCAGGAACAAGCACGGCTTTATTCCAGCACCAGTATCGCAAGTTCATATGGGCGACTGCTTTTGTTATCATGTCGGCGGCAATACGTCGCAGAGATAAAATGAATCATATGCCACCATTCGCATGGTAAAACGATAGGCCCCCCCAAAAAAGCGATACCGGCAGTTGTGCTGTGGGTTTCAGATGTGTTGGCCAAGCTTCGGCTTACAAGTTCCACTGGTCACACACACACAGACACGGACACACACACACACACACACTCTCTCTCTCTGTGTCGGTCGAGAGGGTTCACTTGGAATTGCAGGTCCGAGCGGCTCGAAATTGCATGTTGTATACCGTCCCGGATGGATACCCCAAACGATACCCTGACGATACCCACCAAGTAGCCTTCAAGTGCCCGGAAGCCTCTCAGCCCATGCCCTACTATTATTATTATTACTATTTATTACTACTACTACTACTACTACTCCTACTCCTCGTGTGTAGGTTGAGCACTTAATCTGGGTTCTTGAGCAGCAGATCTTACAAGCAGAAAACTCTGTAAATACCGATGATTATAAGACTCTCTGAAGAACGTCTGAAGGTATGCTGCACGGTATGCTATATAAGCTCGACAGTTTCCCTATGCAGCTCTGAACCTCTGGCCTTTAAGACTTTGGACTGTCTACCCAAAGCAAGCCTAGCCAACACCGTTGTTGGTAACAATATTTGAGAACACCAACGTAGAGATTCAGCCTAATTAGCTGTCGAGTTG
The DNA here is from genome assembly GCA_003297005.1 of Symbiodinium sp. clade A Y106. Lineage (NCBI taxonomy): Eukaryota > Dinophyceae > Suessiales > Symbiodiniaceae > Symbiodinium > Symbiodinium sp. clade A. The sequence goes on from BGNK01003518.1 coordinate 20,292, forward strand.
CATAGGGTTAACGAAATGTGCATGCACATAAGAGACTTGTTTTTGCACGCTGAAGCAAATTAAAGACGTGAGCGGATTCAGCCTATGTATCTATATATAAGACTACCAAGGACAAACTGTAAGCGATGAAGATCTGACTCTTGTCTTAGACTGAAATCCTACTTGTGTTGATGCTTATGCGATCATGGCTTCTTCCCATACCAAAGCAACCTCTTCAAACTAGAAAGTACTTAGATCAACATCGTTTGGATTTATGAAAATGCTGCACTGGATACCGGGTCGGTTCCAAGCCATAACGGATCGTCCTCCTATAGTTCCTCAAATCGGTATGGTCCAGTCCATTGCACGCTCTCCATCCCTACACATAGCCTTACATGAGATTTTGTTTTAGTTGAAATACTATTCACAAACATCTTGCGGTTCCACTCGAGGAGCCTGGACGTATCAGCCGCACGTTGCCGCAGTGCGTTTATCTCTGTATACACAAAAAGCGAAACACACGGGCCCGACCTCGGTTGCGCTTAAGCAACCAGAGGTTTACAAACAACCCGCAAGTTTATAAACAAGGCCCGGTGTGTATAAACAGCCCGTGTAAGTGTTCACAAAAGGACAAGCAGAACTCACCGCAAATACCAGTGTTTTCATGAATTTATCCAACCAGGTCTTGGGGTATATCACATTAACTCCACACTTTCCTCCGTTAAGAAAAAGTTTTGTGACCAGCACTTAAGACTTGAGGGTTGGTGTCTATTGGGAATGGGAGCGCGCGTCTCGGGCGAATGGATTGGTCGGCAGTTGTACGTTGTGGTGAAAGTGCTGGTGGTGAGGGGGGGGGAAGGGGGGGGGCGCCAGGTCCTCGATGTTGCCCCATCATACCAAGACCTTTGGCGCCCCGCCCCTCCCCCCCTACCCCGAGCGAAGCGCTTGTTTATAAACAGCCCTCGTGTTTATAACTGTGCAAATTATAGCGACGTCAGCGACGTCACTTGGAAATTAATGTGAAATTAGCGACGTCAGGTTAATCCAAAATACGGCCTGAGGCTCCTGAGGAGCGAGGTTGAGGCGGTAGGACCTTAAACCGTAAACCCTCAAAACCCCTAAACTCCGAGGACAGGCGAGCGACGCATGCCCTGCCCTTCTGTCCCTTCCCCTTTCCTCAAAAAGTTGCAAAACTGTGATTTTTGGGTTTTCAGGAATCTTGCAACCCTGCTTTGCCCTTTGTGCCCTGCCCTGCCCTGCCCTTAGGCCCTGGCCTTGGCCCAAAGTTGCGAAAATGTTATTTTTGAGGTTTTCGGGCCTTGAAAACCTCAAAATGGAATCTTGCAACCCTACTCTGCCCTCTGTGCCCTGCCCCTGCGCCCTGTGCCCTGCACCCTGCCTGCGCCCTGCCTGCCCTGCCCTGCCCCTGGTCAGCTGTGCTTCCCCCAAACGCTCTGAACCCCAACCTACCCTACCTCCCTTCCCCTTTCTCCTCAAAATGTTGCAAAAATGTGATTTTTGAGGTTTGCAGGCCTTGAAAACCTCAAAATGGAAATCTTGCATGCCCTCTGTGCCCTGCCCCTGCACCCTGCCTGCGCCCCTGCCTGTCCTGCACCCTGCCCTGGCCTTGGCCCTGGCAATGTGCTGCCCTGCCCCTAAACGCTCTGAACCCAAACCGCCCTCTGTGCCCTGCCTGCGCCCTGCCTGGCCTTGGCCCTGGCCCTGTGCTGCCCTGCCCCTAAACGCTCTGAACCCAAACCCTGCCCTGCCCTCCCTTTTCTTTCTTCTCAAAAAGTTGCAAAAACGTGATTTTTGAGGTTTTCAAGCTTGAAAACCTCAAAATGGAATCTTGCAACCCTGCCCTGCCCTCTGTGCCCTGCCCCTGCACCCTGCCTGCGCCCTGCCTGCCCAGCACCCTGCCCTTCCCTTGGCCCTGGCCTTGGCCCTGGCCCTGTGCTGCCCTGCCCCTAAACCCTCTGAACACAAACCCTGCCCTGATCCCCTTTCTTCTCAAAAAGTTGCAAAAACGTGATTTTGAAGGTTTCAGGCCTTGAAAACCTCAAAATGGAATCTTGCAACCCTGCCGTGCCCTCTGTGCCCTGCCCCTGCACCCTGCCTGCGCCCTGCCCTGCACCCTGCATTTCCGTTGGCCTTGGCCCTGGCCTTGGCCCTGGCCCTGTGCTGCCCTGCCCCTACCCTGCCCTGCCCTCCCTTCCGCTTTTCTTCTCAAAAAGTTGCAAAAACCTGATTTTTGAGGTTTTCAGGCCTTGAAAACCTCAAAATGGCAACCCTGCCCTGCCCTCTGTGCGCTGCCCCTGCACCCTGCCTGCGCCCTGCCTGCCCTGGCCCTGTGCTGCCCTGCCCCTAAACGCTCTGAACCCAAACCCTGCCCTGCCCTCCCCCTTTCTTCTGAAAAAGTTGCAAAAACGTGATTTTTGAGGTTTTCAGGCCTTGAAAACNTCAAAATGGAATCTTGCAACCCTGCCCTGCCCTCTGTGCCCTGCCCCTGCACCCTGCCTGCGCCCTGCCTGCCCTGGCCCTGGCTTGCCTACCTTCACTGCTTGTCTGCTGCTACTGCTGCTGAAAACGCCACTCGCCTTCCTGTGCTCTTGCTACTATAGGGTGTGCTTTGGGTTATGACCTGGAAGATTCTTAATTTCCGTTTCGGAAATAAGCGCGACCCCCCTAATTTCAGCAAGGAAACTACGACGTCACTAGTTTCGGGTTTCGTATCTAGCGCGACGTCACTTTCCTAATTCGGGTTCTGAAATTAATATAATTTCCCCCAGTTTATAAACACAGTAAAGGAAACTAAAATGCAAATTCAACAAGCCAACACACCATGACAAGAATCCTTGACAGGGCGACGCAGACATCAAACAATTCAACAAAAGATCCGTGAACAGAGGGTTAAGTGGAGCAACTAAGCATTACGAGCCCGATCCAAAGGCCTACGTAACTCCAAAAACTCCTTATGCACAAATGCAGGCCCCAGGATCTGTCCTTCTGGAGAGCGACCCTTCTGTACTACTACTACTACTGCTAGTACTACTACTACTACTACTACTACTACCACTACTACTACCACTACTATTACTTCTACTACTACCTACTACGATAGTATCGGACCTCATAAAAATGTGTGAATTTCACGCGCTCCTGGAAGATCCTTACCCAAGCAATGAATTGAAAGCCAGTATTAGAGCCAAAGCTGATGCGAGCCTGAACCGTAAAGCATCGTACACCCTGAGACTATGAAAAGCTGGAAGCCAATGTCAAAGGAAAGCCAAAATCTTAACTTCATTGGCTTTGCACCAGGTTGGTACATCATTCAGAGCGGTGCATTCGAGGTGCGACAAGCAGCGAAGATATTCAGATGTGCGGCAGTAGGTGCACGGTTCGGCAGGGCGAGCTAGTCAGAACACACGACGAGCACTTGCGTGCTCGGCAATGCGCCTGAAACGAGTGGCGGACAGGTCTGTGTTGGTACGACGGCTGTTCGCCAGCTCCGTGCCAAACACAGCTTCGGAGAGTTGGCGATGCTGTACAGCGTGTGCCCAGCCTTAAAACTGAGCTGTTGTCGGGGTGTGCCAGTCAATCCGAGTTATGCATGAAGCCATTCGCAGAGTCTGGACCACATCCAAGGCCACGAACCGCCACAGTCATCTCCAAAGAGAAAGGTGTTCTATGGAAGATGGACGCTGACCAGTTCAGAGTCACATGATCGAACAGATTCCAGCTAGTCGGCCGGTCTTGTGTTATTGGCCAGTCTTTGTCAAAGTTATGTTTCACAGCTCGTACATAAACAAGCCAAGGCAGATTGCTTCACACTGGCGGGAGAGTAAGTCGACATGTTCTTCCTGTGCGGTGCGTCCGTCTTCTAGACGGTGTCAGTCTTGTCCATGTCGGATTGCCGAAGACATGCCAGTGATGTCGGCAACCGTGTACGACAATCCATCCCTGTAATTTTTTTCCAAGGTATGCATGCAGCAGTTGAGCTCGAAGAGCATGAGGAGAGCGAGCCTGGGCTCGCATGTGGAGTCAACTGATCTAGGCATCGTAGTTTTCATCTGCACAGGCATACGATAGCGTGCGCATCATGCATCACCAAGGTTGGCTGTAGTTATGTCATTCTGTAGAAGCAGTGGCTTCGGCCACAAATCTATCACGTCTCTTATGCATGTTGTGCACCACAACTTCAGCCTTTTCGGGGCATGTGCTTGCTGGGAGCTTGCACTCAGATGCATGACAGGCGACAGCAGAGCAGCGTGAGCCACTTTCGCATCAGCACCAGCAGCAGCAGCAGCAGCAATGTTCCATTGCAAGCAGTAGTGATCGAGAAAGCATGCGGACCATCAGGAGTGGCAGTTGCTGCGGACTGCTGTGGTTAAGGACAACTGCTTCCGCCACCACCACCACCGCCACCACCACCACCACCACGACGCAATAAGGCAGGCTGCTGTCGCCAATGCTGCTTCTTTTTAAAATGTGTTGTCATACAGAGAGGACGGCATTCATTCAGCATCACAGTACTTCTGAAATAGCCGGAAGTAACAATCGTGGCATTCGGCTTGTCATGGATGCCAGAAGCCGAGGCTAGAGTTCTTCGAGGCAGATCCAAACTATCGACATATGTCGAAGGAGGAGAAGAGCGTCCTCGCCACTGCCTGCTCAGTGCAGAACTTCGCGGCCGGAGATGTTATTCTTCGCGAAGGCGAAGTTGGAGAATGGATGTTTATTGTTATTGAGGGCACCGTCAAGACAGTGGACCAGCTCTTAGGCAGCACCAAGGGGTTGCATTCCCCCTGCTGTGCCGGTTGTCCTCTAATTACACCTAGTTCTTGCGAGAGGTGCGCGAAACACCGACCAACCCATTTCCCTAGGAAATGAGTCTGGCATATGTCCAGAGCTGAGGTTTGGGAATTCGGAAATTCGCAAACCTGGCACATTGCTGGGGAGCTCCGGTGTGCCCCTTGACCATGCTAAGAAGGCTGTTGCAGTCTGGCGTTGCTGGCGGGTTGTTAACATCGGCTCTTGGAAAAGGTTACTCTACGCTACTCTAGTTTCCAGAGAGCATGTACTCCCGCTCAGGTTCGTAATTCTCGGGGCATGTGCGAAAGATCGCTGGGGTCAGAAACTCGAGTAGTTAATGTTCATGACACTGCATCAGCCTGAACAATCACATTGAAACCAAAAGGCAACTTCCCCCCTTGCAAGTGCACCGGCAATTTG
>BGNK01003518.1:28552-52763 GCA_003297005.1 Symbiodinium sp. clade A Y106
GACAGACAGAGACAGACAGAGACAGACAGAGACAGACAGAGACAGACAGAGACAGACAGAGACAGACAGAGACAGACAGAGACAGACAGACACAGACAGACACAGACAGACAGACAGACGGACGGACGGACGGACGGACGGACGGACGGACGGACGGACGGACGGACGGACAGACAGACAGACAGACAGAGAGAGAGACAGACAGACAGAGAGACAGACAGACAGAGAGACAGACAGACAGACAGACAGACAGAGAGACAGACAGAGAGACAGACAGACAGACAGACAGCCAGGCAGGCAGGCAGGCAGGCAGACAGACAGACAGACAGACAGAGAGAGAGAGAGAGAGACAGACAGACAGACCGACCGACCGACCGACCGACAGAGACCGACAGAGAGAGACAGACAGACAGACAGACAGACAGACAGACCTACTTACATACATACATACATATATGCGTGCATACATGCCTATATCTACATACATACATATATGATGTCGTCACCAGCATGTCAGCATGTGCTGACCATATAATTGCCTTGGACTCTGTGTTTCACTTTAAACGACGGTGCCTCACTTGCAGAGTGATGGGACCCACTGTGCCTGTATCTATGCTACCTCCTGTGCTGTCCGGAAAAGCAAGTCTTTGAGCCTGGATTGGTTTATTCGGGTGTCCCCACTGAGTCAGTTTCAGATATGGGCAGTTTCATCACGAGGCCACAAAGCCTAGTCGAAGCACTAATTCGAGTAGCACTGTGCAGACTGCCCTGCGATGAGGGGATAGACCTGGCAACGCCATGTGGTTAGAGCACAGAGCACACGCGTTTGCGGCAGGTGGCCATAATTGGATCTGATACCGGGGAGGCGCAAGACGCAGCCACCTTGGAAAAGCAGGCATCAGCTCTTTGACCGTTGACCATTGTAATAATCAGTTACCCACCACCCACCGCACGTGGCCAGCGGAGGACACAGCGACCATTTCGTGTTGTTGGCTTCGAAATCCGATACTTGTGTAGCAATGAGCTTCGTGTGTTTCGAAAGCACTGCGAAGCATCCAGTGTGGCGAGGAAGCGTTTGAGTCTTGTCATACCACGTTCACCTTGTCCCGTGGAGGCCGTAAATGTTCTCCTGCCGGGGCAAGTGCATGGGGCACAGTCCCTTCTCAACAATACTCCGATGGAGTACAAGTTGCTTGTCTTGCGGGGGCAGGTTGGGAGTTCCATAGCTGGAAGGTTGAGTCGTGTGCTGAGGCTTGATCATAGTGTTTCGAGCGTAAGGTTCAGGGCGAAATGCGCTTAGGTGAATGCACAACAGGCGGTTCTAATATCCGAAAGCGGGTATTTTGCCGTGGTATCAGGACTCAGTAAACCCGGGGCCTTAAGGACAGAATCCTTACTGGTGTGCGACACCGTACGGACGTCTAAGTGGTGCAGTGGGTGTGCATCGAAACCGCAGCGGGTGCTACATTCATCTTGGTTTCCAGTCAGCCCCGAAGACTTCTCACGCAGTTTCTGCTTCGAGACAGTAATTTTCCGTCCGCGGCGAGTGGAGCTCCGTGGATTGCACGGGCATCACAGTACAAACAGTCAGCGTCCTGAGGCTTGTGGCTTTGGAAAGCACTCAGCTGCACCGTGTGTCGCACGGCATGGTCTCACAGATCTTGGGTGGCAACTTGGTGCGACGTTTAGGTGAGAATGTTTGTAGAGTCGTGTGGAAGGGGCGGGGGTGGATCTCGCCGGGGGGAGGATTGACCGTACGTAAAGCAATATGTGTGTACATAATTACGTATATGTGTTTACATACTTGCATACTTACATAGATACATGGTGTATATATACATATATATATACACATGCACGGGATTTTTTTGTTCTCTCTCTCTCTCTCTGTCGCTCTCTCCATGAGAAAGAGGTAGGGAGGGACTGTGGTGTCATGGGCGCTTGTTCAGCTGAGCTGCCAACCTAATTGAGGCGACCTTAGCGAGGTTGTCCGCTTCAACGAGATCAAGCGAGTGCTCGGTGACATTTTCTTGTTCAAAAATCTGCAGAACGATCAGATGGAACTTTGGTCAGCACAGCTCGTCGTGTGTATAGATACAGATGCAGAATGTGCGCATCTCTGTTTACTCCCCGCCGTTGCATCACTCCCTACCCCTCCCCTCCCCTCGCCTCCCTCCCTCCCTCCGCGACGAATTTAAGCTCCCAGGAGCGCGTGGTCCGCAGTTTGGAGAAGTGCGAGTTTGCGAGTGGCCAAGTCGTGGTCGAGCAGGGAGAGGAGGCTCTTACGCATCTGCTTTCTCACGAGTCTATGAACTATAAGCAGTTAAGCAAGAAACTTGGCCAGCGGTCCGCAGTTCAGTACTAGGTGAAACTTTCTGGTTTGAAGACTCTGTATCATCACATCCTGCCGTACCTGTCATCAAGAGTTCCGTGGAGCTTCGATTCGCAACTGACGTGAGGCAAGTTTGGATTCTTGGTTCTCGTTTCAACTAGCCAGCGCCCAGCGCACCTAGATACACAAGATGTAGTCTAGTCCAAGTTTCGCGTCTTGAGAACCGGGAGAAGGAACGATAGTTTGGTCGCGCTGTTGCTCTGCTGGGAGCGGCTACTGCCTTTGGTGCAGGCAAATCATTTCTACCTCATCAGAAGCGGGACGATCGCAATCTTTCGGAGCCTCTGCTGGCCACCTAAGTGATTGCACACAGGTACATCTGGATAATCAGATGGTTATGTCTGTGGCAGGCAACCGAAGTTGTAGCGCATCCTCTCAGCGGCCCGGAAAGATGAACGATAAATTGCCACAAATACTTTGTATGCTGCTCAAATCCGGCACCTTACATATCCGACTTTAGCAATGTGATGCTCTGCTTGCAGGGCTGAAGCCTCACATTCTGGACATGTTGCTGACTCTTTGGATCTAGACTGCATCCCACCACAATGCCCAAAGTTCATTTGGTGCTGGTCGTCACCATGCCCACAAGAACGTAGGTTATATGCCCTCTCTGAAGAGTCGAAAGCATCCAGGAATGGAGAGCGTCTCCGAAGTCTGCTCAAATGGGACTACTTTGGAGAGCGAGGCCCACATCAATCCGACACAACCAACATGCGACTGACGGTTTCAACTTCATTATCCCTCTTCCGTCAGACAGGCTTCAGTCTTACTATGTTACAGTGTGTTTTACTCATTCAAGGGCATAGTTTGCCTCGTGCGTCGCTTCCACCATGAATCCGCACAGATGTTTAGGCTTGGATTCAGGGGCCAACCATCTCTTTAAATCGACCCTGCAAGCTTGCGGCTTTGTGGTCTCGGGAGAAGCGACATTCCTGCCGGTTTCAGGTCTCCTTCTGCAAGAGAATCGTTCCGCAACGTGCCAGGCGCAGAGCGGGACTTCTGGTAGCGTCGTTTGGGTTTTCAATAGTCCTGGGTAACCTTTGGTTTCAGTTTCGGGTTCTGTGCCGCAACTTCTGGGACACCATGCAGCTACTCGTAGTGTTCCCAAGTCGGCACCCAGCGCCATCAACCCGGCATGTTCTGTCCATTCGTTTCTCCGCTCTTGAGACTCCATTCCCACAGATATGGGCATGATGTGGAAGGGTGAGTTCACTCAGTCCCCGGTGGCATGATACCAGGGTCTAGGCTCATGCAGTTTCTGGCTAGTGCAGTACTCGTGTGCTCGAAGGGCGGGGCACAGCGGGGCGGCGAAGGGGGTCGGAGCAAAGAGTGGGTTCATAGAGAGGGGCCATTTCGTTGAATGGTATCGTTTGCGTTGCTCCAGAGATGTTATGATGGAATGATACGAGCAACAAGCCACTCAAACCAGAAGCTGATGTAGTCCCTTTGTTTCTTCTCATCTAATCGTCCGTCAATTCCGAAGGCCGTAATTTCGTACAAGAAGCATGCATGGACCAGACAAGACCTTCTGATACCCTCCGTATCACTTGAGATCACTGCTACCTGCGCTGTCGTTACTGCCTCTTTTGGATTGCGTAATGTACTGGTCTCTGGTGGGAAGGGGTCTCTAGGTTCAGTGAAATCCTGGGGTGGAGAAGCAGGCATCAGCTGTTTTCAGCTCTCGCGAGTTGTGAGTCGTGGTCAGTGTTCTGAAAAATTTGGCCAGGGACGATTCACTTCAGGCTGAATCAAACGCTTGTTCCTTTCTGCCCTGCCCTGTAGTAGGCTCAATTCTGTCACCAGTGCCGAATCAATTCTGTCCTTTTGGCGAAGTGTGTTCGCACCGCTATGCCCGCTACTGTAGTCACTAGTCCCGCCAATGCCATGGGGACCATTCGTAGCAAGTGCGATTCGATGGTATTTCGTGCCACTGTCTATAACAGTAACATCAGTTGGTCAGCGAGTTATTTGGGGTGGCTACTCAGTCAACCAGGCCTTTACACACCAAGCTTTTTTGTGAAGCTATTCTTAGGTTCATGAAATGAGAAGTGAGTTAAAGGCGTAACTTCTAGACACATTCCATTATGGTGAGCATGATTTCCCAAGCAAGCAATTGTTTGTGTTGTTCTCGAGCCAGTCCGAACACGCTGGAATTCCCGCACCCATGGCGAAGGCAGTATTTGATTCGTCATGGTGCACGGCGCTCATGGAAGTTCAGGTGTCGCATAGCTGGCAGGATGATACCGTAAGTGAGACGTTCTGTGGGGTCCGGGGCACACGATACCGTCGAACCCTCCAATCGGGCGGTCACGAAACCGAAGGCCGGGAACATCAACCCTTGTCCAGAAGCGTGGCCTTTCGCCCGCTCAGAAACGACATCTTTTTTTTCTCTGCCATCCCATACCAGCCGCGAAACCAACAGGAAGTCAAGCAGCTGCGGATCCTTCTCTCGTACAACTAGATTGGGACTTCCCCACGACTAACCAGAATAGCACGCCCCGACTTTCTCATGGCTTCTCTCGAGAGTTTGTAAAACCGACAGATCTGTCCAGGCAGAAGAGCCGTCGGTCCTTCTCCGGCTGGAGAAGGCTGTTTTCGCTGCCTCTCGGAGCTGAATTCAGAGGGAGAGAGGCGGCAAGAATTCACACCTTGCTCCATTCCCGTGCCTGGTGCAGCAGAAACAGAAAAGGCATGTTCTAGTAATCGTCAAAATAGTTATTTGACTGCATTTTGCAGGTGGGCCCTTTAAACCCCGTCAAAACAAGCTTGCAATTCTGCAGGTGCATATAGGTCTTAGTAGAGACGCCTCGCCTACATGCACAGTCCCGCAGATCGTGGCCCCCGTACCGTGCGTGAAAAGCAGGACATCGTGGGCATCTTCCGGAAGGAGCTGGAGCATCGAATGATGCTGCAAGACCTCAAGATCGCTCCTGGGAGGCATTCTTTCAAGAATCTGCTATCATACTAAAATTTATTTATGTATATATATATACACACTATATTATATTATATTATATTGCATTATATTATATTATATTATATACTACATATACTATATATGCTATATATACAATATATATATATACCTATATGTTATGCAGGCAATTATTGCAATTGTCATTTTGAATGAATACTATTGGTATTTACTTAGTAGCGTCGGCGCATAATTGCGATTTGCATCTGCCCCAAGCAGAAATTTTCAAGTTGTAACCATAAAATGCCAGTACGATCCTGTTCAAAATCTGTCGAGAAGGGTTGCATCAAAACCAACGGAAATCCATCAGAATCCTATCAGGTTCTTCAGCGCGTTTCGGGTCGTCTGAAAAGGCTTGGGGAAGCCCATAAACCAAAAAAAACAATAGTTGGACACAACAGCAAAAACGCCACCATCAGTGACACTGTGCAAAAAGCAGTAAATTCAGCAGCAAATCAAGCCAAAACCGTGACAAAATTAAACCAACGAATTACAAAAACATCGCTCCGCAAGGAAATGTCCGATCTCTATGTCAAGGCAGTGGTTGGCAGAGGCTCATTTGGCCTTGTCAAGCTGGTGTATCATAAGCGGGACAGGCAACCTGGCAAAAGTCGTGGCCACAGACAAGCAGTCATGCGATCCCATTGCGGGCAAGACCCCGTGTCGACATGCTTGTATCCAAGGCAGAAATATTATGCCCTGAAGTGCATTGGCAAGAAGCAGGTGGTGCAGCAAAAACAAGAAAAGTCCATGATTCTTGAGCGCGAGATCAACTCGCAGTGTTATCATCCTTGCATTATGCATTTCATCACCACTTTTCAGGACCGTGCCTGAGTTCACTTGTGCTGCATGCTTGCACAGATGTAAAGTAAGCTATGCCTTTGGCGTGAGGACGCCAAGAACGTGTACTTCCTCACAGAGTTCCTGGGAGGGGGTGACCTGTTCACTGCCATTCGCGAGATCGGCAACCTCAGCAAACGGCAATCTCAGCACCACAACTGCAGCTGTTAATCAACATCGCGCATTCGTGCAGGTGTCCGGTATGAGCTAAGACAAATTTAAGATAAGCAAGTGGGATTTTCTGAAAATCAAGGACCGCAAACTGGACCCTAGAATCGATACCTATGTTACATTCAGACACCCCCACAGGCTTGAACACCGAGCCAGGTTTTTTGGGGGCTGCATCACACTGGCCTTGGAGTATCTTCACGGCCGCTCTATCATGTACCGCGACCTCAAGCCAGAGAATGTGGTCCTGGATTTCAGAGGAAATGCCAAGCTGGTGGACTTCGGATGCTGCAAGAAGTGCCTCCAATCCAACACCCTTGTTGGCACTCCAGAGTATTTCGCTCCGGAAAGCATCATTGGGAAAGGCCAGCTGCGATTGTTTGTGGTGTGCGGAGATAACCATTCATGTGCGAGTGCATAGGTTACATTCGCCGAGTTTGCAGGAAGCAAGAGCCTGCCCAGTTACCCACGGATTTCCCCACACAGAAAAGGATTCAGTCAATCCTACGCTGCACCGGAGGCTATACCTGTGCTGTAGACTGGTGGGCTTTAGGGGCAGCCTCCTCAGGCCACGGTGTCCTTGTCTTGCCTCATAAAAGCTGACTTCTGTTATTCGGGAATTCTGGAATGCCATGTCTTAGGTCATGATGCACGAGTTCATTGTGGGCCCACTGCCTTTTGGTCCACTGCCTGGCATCAGCACTCATGACTCACGCAGTGGGTGCAGTGGTTGAAGCTCCCTCAGGTCGAGACACAGACGACCAGCTCCAGCTTCTGAAGGAGATCATGGAGGCGCCGAAAGCAGCCTTCTTTTACGCAACAGTGCTCCCCAAGCCGACCTTCCAGGCACCCTTAGCTTTTCCTAGCTACATCAGCGACAAGACGGCTATCAGCCCCCTGGCCTTGCCTGGTCTCACCGCCATTCTCAGAGAGTAACGAAGTGCAAGAGAGCGCGCTCCTTGAGGCTTGATCTCCCAACTCTTGGAGAGAACCCCCGAGCTTCGGCTGGGGGCAGGCTCCCGTGGAGCAAAGGAGCGATCTTGCAGTACCCATGTTGCTCATGCCCTTGAGCGCGAAGACTAATTTCCCGGATTTTAAGTATGTGTTCTTAGCCAGCAACACCAGTCGAGGATGCAGGTGGCACAGCATTGCCTGCCTGAATGTCAGGACCTCCAAGATCATCCCTATTTTTCAGGTCCGTGGCCCCAGATCTGTCAGATGTCATAGGGATTCGATCCTGCGACTTGAAACTAACTGCTTGTCATTTCACAGTAGGCCCATCTATGCAGCTATCTGCCTATCTACATGTATGTCTTTCGAAATGTGTGTGCATGTGTGTACCTAGGGGAACAAATGCATATTCTGTTATATAACTGCTTTATATATATATATATAATATATATATATACATATATATATATATATACATATATATATATACACGGGCACATCCATTGACATCCGTACATACATAAATACACACATACATGCATACATACATACATACATACAGCAACATCGCAGGCACTCAGACACACGTGCACAGTACCCGTCGTGTTGCTACTGTTGCTTTTATAGGAAAACGCCAAGGATTTAGCTGGAATGCGCTTGCGGGCCAGTCCATGCAAGCGCCATGGCTGCCGGACAGGCGGAAAATCCAGGCAGGACCAGATGAACGACCGGCTAGATCGATGCATCTTGCCCCATAGCTAGATGAGAGAGAAAAAGAATTACTTACAAACGTGATATCTCCTGCCGAAAGCAATGCATCGTGACAAAGAGATCGATGCTCTTGAAGGTGGTCTGGCATCAGTCCAGGTTTTTTGGTTTGCGGGGCTTCCACAAAGACATGATCTAGGTTGCGCGGGGCTCGCGAGCGATGATATCCTAAACAGCCTCATCTGTGCTCCTGTATAGAGTCGCACTGGACGACTTTGCAGACCTGCAGTGGTAGCAAAGCGTGATACCATCCTGGAGGCCTAGGCCCGGATGTGCCGTGAAAGGCCGAGCAGCAGCAGCAGGTACTAGCGTCAGTAGCAGCAGTAGCATTGGAAGTAGTAATTAACTAGTAGTAGTAGTCGTCGTTGTCGTCGTTGCCGTCGTCGTAGTAGTCGTAGGTGTGGTGGGGGTAGGATAGGAGTCCGGGTAGTGGTGGTAGTAGTAGTGGTAGTAGTAGCAGAAGAAGAAGAAGAAGTAGTAGTAGTAGAAGATGTAGTAGTAGTCGTCGTAGCAGTAGTAGCAGTAGTAGTAGTCGTCGTCGTGGTGGTGGTGGTAGTAGTGGTACAAGCAGACGTAGCCGAAGTAGTAGTAGTAGCAGTAGTAGTAGTAGTAGCAGTCGTAGTAGTAGTAGTAGTACCTGTAGTAGTCGTAGTAGTAGTAGTAGTATAGTAGTAGTAGTAGTAGAAGAAGAAGTAGCAGTAGCAGTAGCAGTAGCAGTAGCAGTAGCAGTAGTCGTAGTCGTAGTCGTAGTCGTAGTCGTCGTCGTAGTCATCGTTGTAGTCGTAGTAGTGGTAGTAGTAGTAGTAGAAGTAGTAGTAGTAGTAGTAGTAGCAGTAGCAGTAGCAGTAGCAGTAGCAGTCGCAGTGGCAGTGGCAGTAGTAGTAGTAGGAGTAGTAGGAGCAGTAGTAGTAGTAGTAGTAGCAGTAGTAGTAGTAGTACAGTAGTAGTAGTAGTAGCAGTAGTAGTAGTAGTAGTAGTAGTAGTAGTAGTAGTAGTAGTAGTCGTAGACGTAGTCGTAGCAGTAGTAGCAGTAGTAGTAGTAGTAGTAGTGAGCAGTAGTAGTAGGAGGAGTAGTAGTACTAGTAGTAACAGTCGTAGGAGTAGGAGCCGTAGCAGCGTGGCATATCTTCGGCAGCAGTAGAAGCACGAAAACAGATGACCAAGTGCATCAAAACAACGTGATTCGTCAGGAGTCTTGGGAGATTCCTTCTGATGCTGGGCAGCCTGTGTGTCCCGAGGTGGCTTTGTAGCCCTGGCAGCCGGTCTAATTCCAAAACATCCTAAGCCCGTGATTGGATTTCTGATTTTCGGTTCCGTCTTGTAAGCCTATGCTATGGAAGGTGAGGTCGAAAGCTGCGATTTGCCACAAATATTTTGACGTCAGTGGAATGCTTGGTGCTGAGCCCCAGGTGGCTAATGAGGGCTCCCAATCCATGGATCCCGCAATGGATGCTGGGCTGCATGGAGATCTGGGCGTGGTTCCGACCGTGGAGTAGGTGTTCCACTCGAAGCTACCGAACAAGCATCCTCGAACCACTCTGCCGAAGTGTCCAGACATTGTAAGCTGTGCAGGAATGGGCCAAGGATTTCTGATCCTCGCACGTCTCAGGAATTGCGAGTTGGGCCAAGGCTGCCCATGGCGAGAGGCTTTGATGCAGGATGGCCATGAAGGCAACCGATGCAGTACATCTACTTCATTAAAAGCAACAAGATCTGCTCGGCTGTTGCGTTCGCCCGTCCTGCTGTCTCACCAGGGATTGTTGGAGAAAGATCTTTAGCTCTCCAGGAGTGTGTTCTTGCTTCACCCCTGTTTTGGAGCAAGGTCTCGACATGCTGGGATTTGTAAATTCCACAAATTCCTAGCTGCAGTGTAGACGTAACATCCGACCCGCGTTCAATGTGCCGATGCACGACTGGCACTGATGTCTAACACTTCAGGTGTGAGGACTTGCTTCGTCTCTTGCGGAGCCACCACGAGCGGAAATACCGCAGTCGTGCCAAAGTGATGCATGCTTAACACTGGTTGCCCGCCCCCAAAGTTTGCCTTGAACAGTAACCTCTAGAGTCCCTGGGAAGCGCGAGTTGCAAGATCCCCGGGCTACCTATCGTATGGGCAATGATGGGGCTTTGTACATGGCCTCGCCAAATAGGTGTTCCAAAATTTCTAATGGCTGCCCGAGAACAATCTCAGCAGCTACAGGTACATACCGGGACGCTCATTCACACTGTGCCGATGCGCACGTTGTTGTTGCGCTGTCTTGAAAAATCCAAGCCATGTCTGCCAATGTTTTTCTCAATTGCGGCACAGACAGCAGAGGGAGTTTCGGCACTGGTAGTATGAGTATTGCTAGTAGCAGTAAGACTGGTAGGCTTAGTCGTCGTCTTGGTCGTAGCAAGTACAGGAGTAAATAGTAAGTAGTAAGTATGTAGTACTAGCAGTGCTAGTAGTGCTGGTAGTGCCAGTAGTAGTAGTAGTCGTTGTCGTCGTCGTAGTAGTCGTAGTAGTAAGTAGTAGTAAGTAGTAGTAGAAAGTAGCAGCAGCAGCAGCAGCAGTCGTGGTAGTGGAAGTGGAAGTGAGCAGTAGATAGTAGTAGCTTAGTGGTGGTGGTATTAGTAGTAGTTGTTGTTGTAAGTAATACCAGCAGCAGTGGCAGAGGTAGCAGCACCAGTTGCATCATCAGCATCAGCAGAAGGTGTGCAAGTAGTAGGTGGGCTAGTAGTAGGGCAAGTTGTGCCTAGGGAGGTGGAGGACGAAGAGCAGCATTAAGAGTGGGAGAGTTCGTGCTGGTGGCATTTCGTCGTGGTGGCAGTGGTGGTCATTGTCGTCGTCGCAGGAGTAGCATCAGAAGAAGGACCCATGTTGCACCTGTTGCCCACGCCGCTGGGGCGATCACCAGTCAGACTCGGAAGCTTGTCAAGCGAGGACGTGGCTTTAGTCTTGCACCAAAGTAGGGTCAATCGGCAGTGGCATCGCTTAGGATGTAGGACTCGCAGCCCAGACGCAACCATTCAGCTACAAGGAACCGAGGCAGAACCCTTCTTCTGCCAGCATTTCTCGCTGCTTCTTCGCCCGCCCCTGCTTTTCAGGCTCCAAGGGCCACGCGACCTCTCCCACGGTCCATGTAGGTCCAAGTTGGAAGATTCGCAAAGGGGGGAGGCTGCGCAACCCCGTGATTTTTTTTAAATTGCAAATCCCGCTCTCTTAAGCCGCGTATAGACAAACACAAGGCTTCTCCAACATACAAGAAGCTTAACTCCAACCCGGCCTTTACAACTTTAGTACTTTGCATGCAGGCGCGTTTGGAAGCATCTCCGCGGATCGAGCGCTGGTGCGACCACTAGTTGAGATTACAGTCGCTGACGAGACTTGGCCATGTATAGAATTGAGAGCGCTGTGGCATTCGTTCGCCTCGCTGCAAAATGACAAGCGTGGCTTGCAGTTGCAGGATTTGCCATTCCCTCCCTGCCAGATGAAAGTGCCCCATCCATGCTTGCTCGCTCGAGTTGTCGCAGTTTCAGGTTAATTAGTTTCACCAGGGAACAAGATCCGTGAAAATCTTCTGCTCGTAGTACTATGGATTGCCCAGATGATGATCCTGGGGAGATGAAGTCGGAAAATGCCTGGCTTCTGTCCACCTTGGACCGTAAGTTCGCAGAGCAGGAGAAGGCCCTGCACCGCTTGCTGGATCAAGTCCTGCGCCGTGACCTGAGCTGGGGGTCGGAGCGCAACAGCGAGGTGCTGCTGGAGAGGGAGCCTGTCTGGGAGGTCCCAACGGGGGTCAAAGACTTGGTTGCTGTCCTTCCTTCACAATATGTCGTGGAAGCCGAAGTTTCTACGAAGGAGGATGTGCTGCCGAAGGGCAGCATGAAGGCTAACAAGCGACGCCACAGAAGTCTCATGGGGACGCAGGTGATGAGAGAGAAGTGGGAGCCGGACCCTCCTCTTAAGCGCTTTGTGAAAGGGCCGCTAGATGGCTACATGGGTATGGTGGTGGTTGTGAACCTGGTATTTATGATCATCATGACCCAGTGGACTGGATCTCAGGCTGACATTTTGCTAGGTATTTCTACGTCGAGCAATTTGAACCTGACGGAGCACTTTTTCGAGGTCTCGGAGTATGTTTTTTTCTTCTGTTCGTCCTGGATGTCATGATTCGAGTCTGGGTGCTGCGTCGTGAATGGATCTATGACCATCGCGAAGGCTTCATGTACCTTAACGTTTTCGATGCCTGCGTGGTCTTCGTCAATGCATTTGAGCTGCTGATTCTGCCTCTGTCCCGTTCTCAAATGTTAATCATCTGCCCCGGCACAGATTGGCACAGCAGATGGTTCATTGCCTTACATTGCTACTGCTAACGTAAGTATCAAAAACCAACAGTGGCCCATCTCATCCTCAAACTGTGCTAAGGTTATTCCTGGGCAGTGACCAGGAGCAGCATGCTAACAGCATCCGCGTCATCAAGCTGCTGCGCATTGTCCGCACGCTGCGTATTGTCAAAACGGCCGCCCGGTACAAGATTCCCATATAAAAAAGCGGTGTCGTCGATGACACTCTGGCTGTGGGTACCACCACGACGACTACAAATCCTACTGCATATAATTTCTTGGCACTGCTACTACTGTTGCAGCTGCCTAGCACCGACTGCTACGACTGCTACTGCTGAGGTTACGGCCACTGCTTCTAAGAAGGCCATACTACTACTACTACTACTACTACTGCCACCACTACTACTACTACTACTACTACTACTGCCACTGCGACTGCTACTGCTACTGCAAATTGATTGCGGGTTGAGAGGGTTGAATTACAAGTGTCCTACTGTAACCCTGCTTCGTGACTCGCTCAGCCATGCAGGAGGCAACACTACTACGACGACGACTACTACTGACTACTGTCCCTGCTGCTGCTGGTTCTGCTGCTGCTGCTGCCGCTATTACTGCTCCTACACGTCTTACCAGTGTGTAACCTGCAATGCGGGGCGAGAGCCGTTCCAAGTGGGAGCCACAATTATTGCTGCTACTGCTACGACGACGATGGCTACTACTATCACTGCCATTGCCACTTACACTTCCGCTACCACTACCACTACGACGACCACGACTGCCACTCTTACTCCGACTTCCGTGGCCACCATCACCGCCACTTCTAGCATTACCACGACGACGACTACTACTTCTTGTGGTCACTGTCCTGCCTTCTACAATGTTAAAACTATCTTTAGTTAGTACAATCACTGCTGCCTACCTCGTACCTACAACCACGAGGACTACTACTATTGCTTACGACATTAACAAGGCTTATCTTCTCCAGCTGCTGAGGTGACGATTTTCCGGCAGTTGAGGCTTCTAGTCGGCACGTGCATAGCCAGCATCGGAGCTCTCTTCTGGTCGATGGTCCTGCTGATGGTTTTGAAAGTCGGCTTCGCACTGATCATCTGCCAAGCTTTGCAGGGATACGTCTTGGATGACCAGCAGGATCTGGATACACGGCTGTTAGTCAACAAGTTGTACGGAGACTTTGGCAAAGCTTTCTACACAATGTTCGAGGCGACTCCCTGACTAGTGCATTTTTTCCCTGAAATTCCTGTATTCGAGTATCAACCGACATCGTACGGGTTAGCAATAAAGGTAGGCCGCTCCACTCAGTCACTCACAGCCAGATCAGGTAACTCACTCTGGTAGCTGGCCGGGAGTTGTCCGGCCTGTTGTGGACAACGTGGATGCATTGTACGCCATACCCTTTCTGACATATATTACTTTGGTGGTTTTTGCTGTGATACGGACCCACGGCTGCACGGATCGGTTCCCTGAAGGATCGGGCAAGCTAACAGTTTTTGCATGGGGCCAGTGCACGTGTTGATGTCTCTGCCTGTCACTTTTGCATGAGGATCGTTACAGCCCTGTTCCTCAAAGAGACTTTGGCCAGCGCCGCCAATGATGCCGACATGGTCATGGAAGACAACCGTCGAATGGCGCGTGATGCCCAAAACAAGCTAGAAGAGCTTTTCCGGGCAGCAGATGACGATGGGGATGGCAACCTGACTAAAGATGAGTTTGCTGCAGCTATGAGTCTGCCCAGTGTGCAAGGCTTCTTGACGTCTCTGGATGTTAGCGTTCGGGACTGCCACCCACTTTTTGATATCCTGGATGATGGGGACGGACTTATCACGACGGCGGAGTTCTGCAAGGGGCTGATGCAGCTCAAGGGGCAGGCCCGCGCTCTGGATATCTTCGTCTTACAGCGTGAGAATGCTAAGCTCATGAAGGAATGCCAGGACATCCAACGGTCTGTTCTGGACATCTCTGAGTCCTTCAGGGGTGTTGTAAAATAAGGTCTCAAAGAGACCATGCACGATTCAATTTTTCTCAAGCTTGCTGGCTATGCTGGCCATGTACCAAAAAGAAGATCGAAGTGAGGCCGAGACGGATGGAGCTGTGCAGAGTGCAACACTTCAAGAAGTAGCTTAAGCTTATAGGGCGGTTCTGGCTTTGTTGTTGACGCAGTGGCTTCAGCGGCTCAGGTGTCCCCTAAGGGGCTGTACTCAGCATCATCTTAGCCACAGCCATGCCGTCAAAATACAGCGGTGGGAAGGTCTCGGAGGTGCAATGGACAGAGTTTCAATCCTGGATGCAGAGACAATTGGACCAGAAGTTCCAGGAGCAGGAAGCAAAGATCAAAGAGGCCCTCGACGGCTTGAACTCTCGAAGTTGGCAGTTGGGCGGTGCGCGAACGCGTGCAATAAGCGAGATGTCTGCAAAGCACAGCATGGGAGCGGACACGGAACTAGGCCTCAGTTCTTCGGACGCTGTTGTCTCTGTGTTTTTTCGCTTGGTAAGCGTAGCAAGATCAGGAATTTTGAACTAGTAATCAAAACCACTAGTTCATTAATGCAGCAATGAGCTGTCAACATTTCCTCGAGTCACGGGCTGTAAAGCTTGTGTGGGATAGGGCCACGCAAGTCCCAGGCAGCACATCGCTTCCCACAGTGCGGATGGACGACTCGATAGAAGTCCTGGTTGAGCCCGCCTCTCCGACCTCGGAGCACTCAGAAAAGCATCATCCTCACGTTACTCGCATCTTGGGCAAGGAGGTGGTGCGAGAGAAGTTGAAAGCAAACCAGCCGTTCAAGGCGTTTGTGAAGAAGGGCCTCGATTTCTACATGGCTCTTGTTGTTCTTGCCAACCTCGCATGTATCATAGCCATGACAGAGTGGACGGTGCATCAGACGGACCTGGCACTAGGGCTGACTGATGCAGAATGGTCAGGTGCTTCTCTCGAGACCTTCGAGCTTCTTGAATACGTTTTCTTCGGCATCTATCTGCTGGACGTGCTCCTTCGCATGGCCACTCTGAGGAGGGAGTGGTACTTTGATCAGCTGGAGGGTATCATGTACCTCAACATCTTTGACGGAGTGCTCGTCGTGATAAACCTCTTCGAGTTGGTTGCGCTTCCCATGTCGGCTGCCTAGCATCAGCAATGCATACCGTACCTTCTGCGAACTTCCTGTGGCTTTTCAGCTGAACTGCAACCCCTACTGCTGCCGCTCAGGATACTTCTCGGAGAGGACCAGCAGCAGCATGCGACAACCATTCGGGTGATCAAGCTGGTGCGCATTGTGCGAACGCTTCGCATCTTCAAGACAGTGGCCAAGCCGCACTTGGACCTTGGATTGAGTTTCTGCGAATCAGTGCATCTCTAGGTCATCAAGTATACAGCATACAGTGTTACCGAGGATGTAAAACCTACCAGACTTCTGCTTTTTCGATCAAGGGACTGCTTCTATACAGGGACTGTCAGACCACGATTGTTGAGACTGCCACAGTCATAGACTTTTAAGCTTGACATGATCTTGGAAGTCCCCTCATTTAGGCCTCAATTTAGATATCGCGTCCTCAATTTGCAAATTTGTGCAGAATCCCCTCATTCTGGGATGGTTTATAATATAGGTTGCAGCACGCTGGAAACGATGAGAGTGATAAGCTGTCATGGAATTTGCAGGCAGAAAAGATGTTCGTTGATGCAGGGAAGCGCATGCTTCTGTTGGGAGTTCGTGGTTTTCCGTGGTTTTCCTGTAGGCTCGTGTGATCTGTCGTGGGTGGTTGATGGGCTTGGCGAGGCTTTCCACTGGGTGCCGAGACACTTGGTGAGATGAGACACCATAGCCACATCCATGTGGCCTTCTTGACATGATACCCCGCATGTCTGCCAACCTTAGAAGCCTTAGAAGCATTGAACTCTCCGAATACTGGCTCTGATCAGTATCTGCCGTAGACGTGGCATTGAAGATGAACACGACTGCACTCATCATATGTCCGCCCGTTGCATAGACACCTGTGTAGGGTCCACGCGACCTCACGTGTCTGCAGATTTCCGAGGTGTCCCTTTTCCGTCAGTTGCGTATTCTGGTTGGAACTTGCTTCGCCAGCATCGGGGCCTTGTTCTGGTCCATGGTTCTATTAATCGTGCTGCAGATTGGCTTTGCCCTTGCCATCTGCCAGGCTCTGCAACTTTTCATTCTGGACACACATGCCGACTTTGAAACACGCATGGAGATGCATTCGTATTACGGAAGCTTTGCCAAGGCGCTATACACAATGTTCGAAATTACGTTCTCGGGCTCATGGCCTGTTCGTGTGAGGCCTGTCATCGAAAAAGTCGATGCTTGGTACTCGGTTCCCTTCCTCGCCTACATAACTTTCGTGGTCTTCGCAGTGATAAAGATCGTAACCGCCCTTTTCTTGAAGGAGACGCTGACCAGTGCAGCGAATGATGCTGATATGGTAATGGAGGATGCTCGGCGCACGGCGCAGGACTATCACTACAAGCTTCAGGAGCTATTCCGCTTGGCCGATGATGACGGTGATGGCAACCTCTCAAGGGATGAGTTCGTGGAGACCATGAGCCTTCCTAGTGTGCAACACTATTTGAGGACCCTGGATATGAGCATTCAAGACTGCAGGCCTTTGTTTGACATCCTTGATGACGGCGATGGACTTATAACTATCGCCGAATTTGTGAAGGGCCTCTCTCAAATCAAGGGCCAAGCTCGTGCGGTGGACATTGTAATCTTGCAGCGGGAGAATGCGAAGCTCTTAGCAGAATGCCAGCACATTCGGAAAGACATTGACCGCATCCAAAGAACGTTACCGAAGATGCTCCGCAGAGTGGCCTCTGGCCTCAGCGCAGCTTCCGAGGAGTCCGAAACCCTCTTCACGGCATGACATGGCATGCCCACACCAGTTCTCAATGATCTGGTCAGTTTCACCTGGCAGGCTACCTAGGATTCTGGAGTCATGCACACGCAAACCCGAAAAGTCTTGCCGTAGCAAATTGAACACGCTGTCAGGCATGCTCGGGAAACACACGCAAGATCGCACAAGTGCCAAGAACGCTCAGCCCTGTCGCGTTTGGCTCAGAGAAGGATAAGTATTTAGGACGGGAGGTCCCCATTTAAAGTCCGCACTTGGTGTTGAACTCCAGGGAGCAAGGGCTTCAGCGAAGCTTCGCCCAGAGCCCGGAGCATCGGCATGCCACGCCCTGTGGCAAGCGAGAAGACTGAATGGTCTGATGAGCAGAAGTGGTTTCTGACTGCCCTAGACATGAAGTTTCGACAGCAGGAGGCAGTTATCCGAGCATTGCTTCTCTACTGATTTGAACGGCAATTGCGTGGGAAGGATTGGGACTGCATGAGGGAGAAGGGTGTGTGCGCCGGTATGCACGTGCCCATGAGGGCACGCATGCGCACGCACCAACCCCCATGCAAACTCATGCACATGCGCACCCATCGCAGGGGCACATGCACAGACGCACGCACACACACACACACCAAGCCCAGCAAGCGTTCTTTCCTTTCTCCCTACACGCACTGCTCTCACACACACACACACCAAACCCAGCAAGCATTCTTCCCTTTCCCCCTCTACTGCCCTACACGCAACGAAGCACGCGTTCCCCTCTCTCCCCTTGTAACCTTTTCGGCAACCCAGCAAGCNCCCTTTCCCCCTCTACTGCCCTACACGCAACGAAGCACGCGTTCCCCTCTCTCCCCTTGTAACCTTTTCGGCAACCCAGCAAGCTTTATCTCTTTCTCCCATACAGGCAATCCAGCACGAGTTTCTCCGGCAAGCGTTCTCCCCTTGCAGGCAACCCAGCCAGCGTTCTCCCCTTGCCCCCTACAGGCAACCCAGCAAGCGTTATCCCCTTGCCCCCTGCAGGCAATGTTGTCGGAAATGATCTTCGGGATCCGGCAGGGCAAGCGCGTCGTTTTTTAAACATTGCCTGCAGGGGGGAAGGGGGGATTCGTTCTGCATGAGCACATAAGATGAAGCGAGAAAACAAGGAATGGGGCACCATCATGAGCAACATACAATAAATAGGGAATGGAGAAGCTGGAAACGNTTCTGCATGAGCACATAAGATGAAGCGAGAAAACAAGGAATGGGGCACCATCATGAGCAACATACAATAAATAGGGAATGGAGAAGCTGGAAACGTGCATCCGGAATAATCGGTCTACAGGGAGTGACTGGAACATGATTACATGCCACCCCAGAGGCCTGATCGACAATACGTTAGACGTGTATCTTGTTTCTTGAGGTTTCGCAAACGCGCAGNGCATCCGGAATAATCGGTCTACAGGGAGTGACTGGAACATGATTACATGCCACCCCAGAGGCCTGATCGACAATACGTTAGACGTGTATCTTGTTTCTTGAGGTTTCGCAAACGCGCAGAAAAAAGAGTCTATGCCTTGCGATGGAGCTTCTTCCACTGCGGAGGAGGCGCTTAGGCCCGCGTTCGCCGCAATACACTCCGAAGAAGCATACTCGACAATACTTTCGACTTGNGCGCAGAAAAAAGAGTCTATGCCTTGCGATGGAGCTTCTTCCACTGCGGAGGAGGCGCTTAGGCCCGCGTTCGCCGCAATACACTCCGAAGAAGCATACTCGACAATACTTTCGACTTGTATGTTGCTTGTCGATTCTTTAGTCGACGAAAAGGACTCACGTCTCGCGATAGAGCCTCTGCCTCTTCATTTTTAGGCCTCTAGACTTCTTTGTCGCCCTGCTAGACCAGCACAGAGGCGGCCGAATGGGNCGTCTCGCGATAGAGCCTCTGCCTCTTCATTTTTAGGCCTCTAGACTTCTTTGTCGCCCTGCTAGACCAGCACAGAGGCGGCCGAATGGGCAATGCTTTAGACGTGTATCTTGCTTCTTCAAGGTTCGGAACACGAAAAAAAGTAGTCTATGCCTTGCGATGGAGCTTTTTTCGCTGCGGATGAGGCGTTTTAGGCCCTTAGTCGCCACAACACACTCCGAAGAGGCATACTCGACAACACTTTCGACTTGTATGTTGCTTTTCGATTCTTTAGTCGACAAAATGGGACTCACGTCTCGCGATAGAGCCTCTGCCACCTCATTTTTACGCCTCTAGACTTCTTTGTCGCCGTGCAAAANCTTGTATGTTGCTTTTCGATTCTTTAGTCGACAAAATGGGACTCACGTCTCGCGATAGAGCCTCTGCCACCTCATTTTTACGCCTCTAGACTTCTTTGTCGCCGTGCAAAAACAGCACAGAGGCCGAATGGGCAATACTTTAGATGTGTATTTTGCTTTTGACGGTTGGCTTTTAGGATGTGCAAGCAAAACAAGGCCTTGCACTTGACGCGCGTTTTTCGCGGATGCATTAGAGCCAAGAGTGGTCGTGAGACGNACTTTAGATGTGTATTTTGCTTTTGACGGTTGGCTTTTAGGATGTGCAAGCAAAACAAGGCCTTGCACTTGACGCGCGTTTTTCGCGGATGCATTAGAGCCAAGAGTGGTCGTGAGACGGGACCGTCAGTGCAATCCAGGTGGAGTGCGAGTACGTTCAGCTTCACGCAGAGCAGGTCGACGGTCGGGCGTGCTTGGGGCGGCTGCAACGGCGGAATGAAGAAGCCAATGAGAATAACAGCGCGTGCATTTGGATAGCTGCTTGAAAGCTGGATCCGGTTGGTCAATGTGACCTGAAAACTGGAGCATGGTCCCAAAGCGCTCGTTCCAAGCACTCGTCTCCAGTTTGTTAACGACGTTACCGCTGACATAGACAATTGGATCATTGCTGGTCAACACGCAAATGACGTTCTCTTTGCCAGACCGATTCCATTCGTAATCAACTGCTCCATCGGTTTTTGGAACAGCAATTTGAAAGGACTCGTTGTCAAGCATGTTCAGCATATCCGCCCAAGCTAATGGGGGATGTGGCCAACGAAAATCATTCCAAACCACAGCCTTCTTGCCAATCAGAGACTGCAATGCGAAGGAAGTGTTGACTTGCGGCTTCAACATCGTGTAGGAGTCAAACAGAGCCTCATTCACAGAAAACGAGCGAGCTACGCATAACACAAGAAAAAACAAACAAAACCGTAAGACAGCCAGGGAACGATGATCGGACGAGTCAGAGCTGTCTTACCACTGCTGGGCGCACCGTAGTAGTAGTGGTTGAACCCTTTACCACCACCGTGCTGGAAAAGCCGAAGCACTGCATCCTTGTAGAAATCCACATCTATACCGTTCAAACGAAGAATAAACTCCCATCCAGGAACAGAGCGACCATCACAGATGCAGACATGCTCTGCAGCCTTTCGCAAAAAGTCCATATGGGTGGCTTGGCTTTCACGGATACGTTGCGGTGCTGAAGCTACAGCCCAAACGGCATTGATCTTGTCCTGGAGCTTCTTATGCGGACATTGGTAACAAAGTGTTACCCAGCGAGAATCACCTGCGTGTTGCTGCTGTTGAGCATAGGCACAAAGAGCGTCTACAGAGTGAATGGACCACTCCTGGATAACCGCGCCAAAAACCAACGGCGGAATTCGATTATTGGGCTTGCGTGCCTTCGTCAGCCTGTCCAGGATATCGGGATGTCCTGGCGAAAGCCAGTACTCGGAGTCCAAGTCCGTAACTGGCTTCTTCGCTGACGGCACATAGCAATAAGCGAAAGCACTCCAGTACGTGCCGCGTCCCTGGGGACCGGTGGCTGCATGCATGGTGGCATGCTCTTGTTGGCGCAGATGTCGAGCAATCTGTCGCCACCGACATGCTGCCGTGGTCTGTACGACCACGTGGAAGTGCCACTGCCGTTCCAACGGAGACTGGCTGTTCTCGTGCCGTTCACGGAAAACAGCCATGTGCTGGATGGTGGCCTGGTTGGTGTGATACGCAGTCTGGATTTTGGCCGCCACTTCTTCTCGAGTGATCGCTGCATCTACCCCGGACCAAGTCCAGAAATAAACCAGTCTTTGGTCATCTGGATCAGCAGGTTTGGCATCATTATCGGTCCTGTTCATGAGGGGAGTTGAATCAGGATCGACAAGAAGACCTGCATCCTCGTTCCCTTCTGCATCCCTCCGCTGCGGAGACACAGAAGGCGAACTTGAACTGGAGCTGGACGAGGAGGANCTGTTCATGAGGGGAGTTGAATCAGGATCGACAAGAAGACCTGCATCCTCGTTCCCTTCTGCATCCCTCCGCTGCGGAGACACAGAAGGCGAACTTGAACTGGAGCTGGACGAGGAGGAAGACGACGACGACGGCATCAGGCAGACAGCCCCCCCCCAAAACTTTACGCCCTCACAAGGTTTGGAACAAAGAGGCTGCGATGATGAAGCCGGCATTTCTGGATGCTCAAATTCCTGCAGCNCCCCAAAACTTTACGCCCTCACAAGGTTTGGAACAAAGAGGCTGCGATGATGAAGCCGGCATTTCTGGATGCTCAAATTCCTGCAGCATTGCCGAAAAGCCTACGGTGATGTGTACTCATTTCGTGTCCGTTACGTCGGAAACTGCACGTTTCCTACGTGTGCAAATCTTCGAAAACTGCACCCGGCGACCCCAACTAAATTCCGCANAGCGCTTCCATATTGGCATTCTCCAATAGCCTGCCCGACAAATAAACAGTGGAAATATTGGGAACATTGGAATTTACCAATAGGCTGCTGCAACAGTGGACCCTCCAAATTGCCATTTCGGGGGTGAGTGGATTTAGGGGCTCCAAACTCTCCAAAGCTTCACGGTTTGCCATGGTTATAGTGAGATTCGAATCCCTAAATCCACTCACCCCGATCCCGATTTTGGCAATCTATTTTGTGTTTTCTGGCAAGCTCAGGGTAAATTCCAATTTTGAATGTCTAATTTTCGGGCAAGCTAAAGGGATTGGAGCACAGGCTTCCCAGAACTGCTCATGGCTCGCAAGCTTTCGGGGGATTGCAATTTCGAGACCCAAACAACGGCAATGAATCCCACTTCGTGGCAATGGGGGCATTTCGAGGCCACAACAATGGTGATAAGTCGTACTTTGCGGCACTGGAGCAGCATTTCCAAGCAAAAACACGTGTTCTGGCACCGGGGCAACATTTCGAGGCAAGACAACGTTAACNCATTTCCAAGCAAAAACACGTGTTCTGGCACCGGGGCAACATTTCGAGGCAAGACAACGTTAACAAATCGATTTTGAGGCCAAGACAACGGCAACAGATCGTACTATGGGGTGACCAAAAAAGAAGGTCCAGCGGGCAGGCGTTTGGAAGGCCAGTAGCGTCGCCGCAGGCAAATTCCCTTGCGATTAGGACACGATTGTAAAATGGAGGATTCATCAATGTTGATGTAGATCACCTGCCGGCCGTGCAACTCTGCACGGCGTCGAAGGTATGAGGCCCATTGCCAAAATCCTGACACCTTGGGGCAGCAAACGTGAAAGTTCAGGGTCCAAATGTGGTGCCTTTACAGGGCCCCCTAAGGCGGAGCCTCCAGTCTTACACACCAATTTGTGCACAGGTGGGAAGCTCCAATTTTGGACCCGGATTTGGGTCCGTTTTTGGAGTCTAGGGGCTCCCATTTTGGGATCTTGGAATCCGATCCAAATCCAATCTGTCGGCAATACCGAAACTTACCGAAAGTCGACGGCTGCAGATGATGGCCAATACCACTCGAGCCTCCCTGGTTCAGTTTTTTGGTGTTGCAGAAACGCATCAGAAATCCTGACTTAGGGCTCTCGCTGGGCGCGGCGTTGGGTGCAGCAGTGGCGGAAACGGTGGGACCTGTCTGTGCAAGTCCTGAGAACATATGGTGTGTTGGACTTGAACGCCAAGGCGTCTGGGGGAATATTGGTGTAGTAGGAAACCTAGAAAGAAGCTTTCGTAGCGTTTTTCTCATGTGCGGCATGCTCAGATGTCAGGTAGACCTTATGAAGCAAAACGTGGGTTGGACTTGACCCACATTGAGTTTCTCCTCTCGTCAAGTGACTTGTCCAGCGACTCAACGCAAGCACAATCTTCCCCACCAAGCTCTCTAAGAATTCTGACATATGCCGATGCAGCTTCCGCAGAAGTTGGAGCATGCCCACACTGGAAATTGCATTCCTCGATGAACTTCACAGCCTTGAACTCTGCTGGAATTCAACGCTTTGACGTTCCGCTGGGGAATTCAAAGCAGTAAGCTCATTCATTGGCATGTCTAGAAACCATGGTGTGCATCGCATCACCGCTCCAAATCTGTTTGCTTTTCTTCAAATATTCCACTGCAGTCTGCGCCTTGTAATTGTCCAGCACACAGATACGCCATTCAGCCAAAGTGTCTTCTGCGCAAGCCATTGGATTTCGGGGTAGGTGAGACAAGTTCCGATTCAGGGCACGTTTTTCACTGGCACACGTGGAGAAATGAGAGTCATGGGTGTGGCTTGTGTAGATGAAGGTTGTGTTTGGGCTTTTGTCTTGCAGGCTTCTGTAAGGTGTGGCAGTGGCAAGGAAAATGAAAGGTGTCGTCGTCATCTTCGAAATGTGCAAGATTGTCGCATGTGCCGGAACAACATGCNGTTTGGGCTTTTGTCTTGCAGGCTTCTGTAAGGTGTGGCAGTGGCAAGGAAAATGAAAGGTGTCGTCGTCATCTTCGAAATGTGCAAGATTGTCGCATGTGCCGGAACAACATGCACATCGCTGATGCAACACTTGCCGGATTTCCTTAGGGGATCATCCGATAAAATTGGAACGATACAGAGAAGATTAGCATGGCCCCTGCGCAAGGATGACACGCACAAATCGAGAAGTGTACCAAGTTTTTTAAACAATGAGCTCTTTGCAAGG
>BGNK01003519.1:5637-8137 GCA_003297005.1 Symbiodinium sp. clade A Y106
GCGTCGAAGTCACCATCCCGGGCTTTGGGTATCACCGGAACAGAGCAAGGTTGTTGAACGGGTTTGAATTTAAGGCATCGCCCACGATAACCAGGCGGGAGTGTGCGCTTTTGGCCGTCCGACCAAACAGCAGAGTTCATGAACAAATTCTCACACTCGCGCGCCCAGCACTGGAAACCCTTGGCCAGGTTATTGGACTGAACGCAATTAGCTACGGACCGAGCCAACCTTGGGGCAGCGTCGGCGGCAAACTCTTCCAGCGAAGCAGCATCAAACATCACACTATCGAAAGTCTTGGGAAGTAAACACTGCCACCTGGGTGCTTTGAAAACCTGTAGCTCAAAACACCCAAGCAGCAATGGGTGTGAGTCGAAATAAAAGTCAGGAACAACATCTGCAACACGCAAGGCCTGCGCAGCGCGTGAGTTCACCAACAGGAAAGAATGCCTTGTAGCATCCCTGCATGTTGGCTGCAATGGATGCCGCAGCGCTTGGGCAGACCACACGGCTGCATCAAGCCAGCCATGATTGCGAAGGAGGGCCCAGGTGGGCAAACTGTCCAAAGTGGTGTTAAGGTCACCTGCAATGATGGAAGGACCCTTAAAATCCATCACGATTTTGAATGCAGCTTCAAGCAACAAATTCGTCGTTTGCAATGGCTGTGAATGAGCGCACGAGATGGGTGGTCCGTACAACGTGATGACTTGTACAACACAATGAGTGGAGACCTGCACGAAGGACTGAAGGAAACGCGTGGAATCTCGAACTTCAACAGGCACAAACCCTGAAGAGTTACGGATGGGTAGATCAGAGAAACACGACGTGCCAGAGGCCAAGCCTTTCAGCTGTGCAATCCCTGTTGAATAAGGGGCAACTGGGGCTGAAAAACGCATGTGAAACCCATGCTTGCGCATTCTACCCTTGATAAGCGGGACTGCCCTAGCTGTGTGATGANAGCCTTTCAGCTGTGCAATCCCTGTTGAATAAGGGGCAACTGGGGCTGAAAAACGCATGTGAAACCCATGCTTGCGCATTCTACCCTTGATAAGCGGGACTGCCCTAGCTGTGTGATGAATTTCGCTCGCAGTCCAAATCCCGGGACCCAAAGCACAAAGCAAATCTTCCTTGTTAAGCAAAGCTCCCGCATTGAGAGTGCCGATTTGCAAACAGGTAGACACATCGACGCCATGTAAANAGCAAATCTTCCTTGTTAAGCAAAGCTCCCGCATTGAGAGTGCCGATTTGCAAACAGGTAGACACATCGACGCCATGTAAATGCCAGTTAGGCGGCCCCGGCTTGCGGGCTTCACCGATACGCTGGAAAGGCGGTTGCCACAAATCCAGCAAGGGATAAGTGCTCCAAGGGCCAACAAGACGAGTTGGCAAACAGTGACAGAGAAGAGCGCCTGTTTTCATAATTGACGCCGGTGGGTCGACAGCTGGCAAACTCCACGACCCCTTTATGGACACACAGCGCCACACGATCCAACTGCCGCACTGAAGGAGCAGAGAGGCCGCTGGAATGCAATCAGACGAAGCACTGAGAGCATCATCAAACTGCACGTGGATTAGCATGGCCGTCATCAGGTTTCCGCCGCACATCCCTCTCCCGCATAGCCAACTCCACAGCAGAGATGCGTGCATGTTGACTACCAAAAGTTTGTTCAAGGCGGCTTTCCAAACGGCTGTCATGTTGAGCAAACAACTCCTTCATCTGATGAATCATGTCGCAATGGCTGGCTTTCACATCAGCCTCCAAGCTCTGAACCCGATGAGAGAGAGCACAGACCTGTGACTCATTTGCGACCAAAGCTTGCTGAACCTGGGCGATCGCCTCGACGTTACTTGCGCCAAGCATTTCACATGCAGACATCCTCTGCTCCAACTTCTCGTTATTCGCAGACAACCCCTCCCGAAGCAAGGATTGCAACTCATGCCGCAACGAGATCTGAAGACAATCAAACTTCTCCTGCACCGGAAATTTGGGCTCCATGGGTTCATCCTGCGATGCGCATGCCTGCGACACCAAAACATGGTCACTCGGCCCGTGTGTAGGATCAAACGGTGCTACCATCACGGTAAATTCACCCAACCGGAAATGGAAAGATGGGGGATTTTGGTCCGCTCCAATGAGCCAAGTCTTAGCACGCAGTGGACGGATTGCATTAGCAGATGACCACCCCAGCATGCGCAAAGCGCTTGACACTTGCGTGGCAGAGAGGGTATTGGGCAAGTTCAGTGCCAGGAACTTCATGCTCGATGGCTCCACAACACGTTCTAACAAAGCTCCAGGAGCAACTTGTGCTTTCACTTCATTGAAGTACTCCTGCTTGACCAGAATGCCATATCCAGATTGCAGCTGTGTGAGCCCAAGCGCTCGTTCGCAGCCGTGAGCTTTGGCCTTTGTCACTTCGAGCGGGCCTACACAAGGGATGACACGAAAACGATGATCACGGGTTTTGTCGGGCGAGCGTGGGCAAAGGAAGACGCCCTTTGTGCC
>BGNK01003519.1:13137-51838 GCA_003297005.1 Symbiodinium sp. clade A Y106
ATAAACAGGCTCCTCCTGTCGATCTAGGGATACTGTTTCGGGCGGTATTGTGAAGCGAACAGCTTCGCCGAGAAGCGGCAACTTGGAACTGTGCATACCGCATCGTAGCACCAACGATGGCTTTGTGGTTGTTTCTCACGAGTTCATGCGGCTGATGCGGCTGCAAAGTCTGCAACATGTCCTTGCAGGTCAGCAGCACGTCTGCCAAGGCCACGTGGCGGTGTCGCTCTTCAGTTTCGCTTCGACGTGCATAGTCCGGAAATATCCTTATATAACTGAAAGAAGGGTGCCCTTTATATCCTTCGTGAACGCTCTTTGTGCCTTTGCCGACAGTTCCATACTGCAGGTAACTTACGTCCCTGACATATCCCGGCAATTCCCGGCATCAGGAGATGATGGCCGTATCGGTGCTGAAAGGCGTTGGGGAGGCGGCGGCAGCAGTGGTTGCTGCGGATACAACTGCCATCACGATCAGGCTCTCCATGCTGTCCACCGCTTCCACTGTCAAGACGTCCAGCTCCAAAGCTTTTCTCAAAGAGTCTGGGCTCTGCCGATGTGACCAAGGCTCTCGAGATTCTCAGCAAACTGCCGAGCCACGAGCGAGAGTCAGCCTTCTGCCAGGACAGGCATTGTGCAGTGGGTGCACGTCGATGCCGTCGGTTTGGGGATCGTTGCACGACTCTGCAGGACTTGGCCGCCCGCTGTAATTTTGAACTCCAGAACTACCGCGATGCTGCGATCCTGTATAAGCCGTTGACTCAGAGCCTCAGCCCCGCAGCCCGGCGCACAGAAAGCACTTCGTTCGTTGCTGGAGGCGCTGTTCTTCTCTGCACAAGTTCCACTCGTCATTGGGCTTGGAGCGCGCCCGCAAGCGAGACGTCTCTGTGTCCCCATTGCCGGTGTGTTTTGCTGTCACAGGTATTATTCGACCACCCTTTGGCACTTGGGGGACCATCTGTCAGCGCAGACGTACAGTGTAAGACTTGCCGTGCCGCAGTGGCGCCCAAGCCTCCCCAAGATGCCTTAGCCTGTCGTGCCTCGGACATGTTAGGAGCGGCAGACACATCGACCATGTTTGTCGAGGACCGACTGGAGCTTGGTCAACTCTCCCGACAGGTCTTAGAGCGGCTGCCTTGGACGTGTTTTTCTCCATAAGTCTCCTCTGAACTCCAGCAAGACTCGGGTCCTCACCAGGGGGGATGCAAAGCAGGTCAAAGCAGGCACCTCTTCCAAGCCTTCACATCCTGCACCTTCTTGCCCCTCCGCCATTGGTTGTGCTGATTCAGCTCATCTCAGCTCTAGCGTGTTGAACTACATGGACCACTGAAGCGATGTGGTATGCGTGGCATATTGTGACATCCCATCCTGCCGAAAGTAAAGTGCAAGAGCGATCGGATTGGGAGTCTCGGAGTCTCGATCATGCGGGGTCGATTCGTGCGTCCGAGCGTTACAGTGCTTCGATACAGCCCACGCTTCGTCTTTGAACCCGGGACAGGGATCAGTGCACGGCTCCCCAGGCCAGTACCGCGGTCTTTCCACCGCAGAACTTCGGATGCCCACAGAGATCCTTCTGTGCATTTGGCGCTGCATCGGTGAGTCGGTGAGATATGGCCGGCAGCGAGTACATGGCGGTGACAAACGAATTCGATTAAAAGACCGGACACACCGGGACACGAAGCCCGAGTAAACAAACGGCTTGACCGAAGAGTTGGCACGAGCAGGGTGTTGGATTCCATGCAGGGTTGAAAACCCCAAAAGAGGGTTTGGACCGCGTGGGACCACTAAGGAATGGGGTAAGGTTCAGGAAGGTTGGCTGATGCACCAGTAGTGTGCCAGGCCAGCCCAACTGACGTTAATCACAGCTCCACAACTGCTCCTCGAACCGCTCCACCTCCACACAAGGCCTCTGCGCGTTATCTTTGAGAGCACGCAAGAATGTTGTGAGATGTGAGTGGTTCTTATAAACCTATGAGGTGGAGCCGGCTGCGCCCCCAGGCTGGCAGCTTGCGCGCCGCAATATTCACTAGTTACTCTGCAACTGAGCAGCTTCCAATACACGACAATACACGCAAGAGCCAGCAACCTCCATCATCCAGCATCTCTTTAATCTCTTTTGACCCCGTCAATCGTTCCCTTGTGCAGTAGCAAGTTGGGGATAGTTGGGGCAAAGGGATGTAGGCACGTAACGTCAATGAGACAGAATCCGGTGCTCTGACGGACCGCATTGAGCTTTCCTGGCAGAGCTCTGGCAGCATTTCACAGCAGGAGAAGCCCACACTGAGATTTGCAGTTTGCAGACAGGCATGGTGTGTGGCGGGCAATTGCTTCAGCCTGGAGAAAGATCATGAACAGGCCTGGACTTGCAGGGGTTGAGTGCGCTTGAGTTGGCGCATGCTTGCTTCTCCGCTCGGCCTGTACATTGACACGCATTCGCCGGCATCAGCTTTGGTTCGAAACCGCAGAACCCCCGAGGGTCTGGCATAGATGTTTCCAGGGATGCCCAAAAGCAAAGCCCCGCAACCAAAATGAAACGGGCGCAGCTAAATCATAATTCAGCAAAAATTAGTTTAGAGCAAACAACGAGCCGCATGCGAATTCTGAGCACCGATCATGGGTTCTGCCTGGCATGTTTATCACACACCCTGGAACTGGATAACGGGATCAGAGTGGCGAAGGTTGCTGCTGCCTTTCCCATGAGAGTGCGGAGTGTGAAGCTTACATTGCATAACCGACGAAACTGCACTTCAGGAGCCAGTGTGTCAAACAGAGTTGTGCATGACTTAGGATGGAGGAGCCACTGCGCAACTAAGCTCGAATTTGGTGTCGAAGCAGCTTTTCGCAGGCTATCATGTGTCCTGCTGCTGACCCTGATTTCGCAGGCATCAGAGCAAATCCTGGTCCCCCACCACGGCGTTGCTAGCCCAAGAGAGGCCGCACCAGCAGACACTTTCAGAGATGTGGGGACTACTCAGGAAGATGCACCGACTTCCCTTGCTGCATCTTGTTTGCCATCGTCCTTGTCGGTCTGGGAACCCAGTGGCACTGCCTTCGCACTTCTAATGGTATGTGGTGCTACTGGGCAGGAAATGGGATTCTCTTGGTCCTCTTCAGTAAAGTCGGAGACCTAAGGCCTGCGCGGCCCGCTCCGGACACCGGAAGCTTCCGTTGTAAGTTTGTGCGTTGCCGTGCGTTGCTTTTCCGTTTCCGTTCTGTTCCACTCCCTCGGAAAAACGAAGACGCAGGCGCATCGACCATGGACGTGACCATGACGGGAACTTGTGCGGGCTTGGAACGCAAGCTGCGAGGCCGTGGCGTAAGGGAGATGAGTTCAAAAGCTCTCAAAACGACCTTGTCCCGTTCAGGGCCTATGCCTTCTACCCGGACTTGGAGACGGATTTAAGGACGAACTTTGGTTGACGCTGAGGGATGGAGCACCTGGAAAGCTCCAAACAACACCGTAGGATTGTGGCAGGTGTCGAATGCTGTCGGATTTGTCCTGTCTTTGCTATGTCTGTCCCAGCACAACAAGCTCCTTCCGCAGCAACGCCTTCAGTATCCTTCAGTCGAAGCACTCACAACCAAAGAGTTTTTCACTAGCGATGCCCTCCCTGAGACCGAAGAGGATGTTCTACCCCAGAACCCACCGAAAATCCTCGAGATGCGTTTTGACAGAAAGGAGGTGGAAGGCTCTCAGCATCTCTAGGGTGACGATGAAGGTTCTTGCTTGAAGGTCCTTCACGGGATAAGCTGCAACATGCTGCCGTGGAGGACCCGTCTCTAGGGCAACGCTACGGGATCTGCCTTCCCGGATGCCAGCATCCGAGTTTCCAAAGCAAGCTTGGGGTCAAAAGTTTTTCCCCGAGAGTGTCTGTGAATGAGTCTAGGCCCAGCAGTGGGGAGCACGGTCCAGGACTATGGCAACATGTGCTGCAACTCGGAAAACTCAGCAATTTCTCTAACTTCAAGCTGGTTTAGCCTGTGGACTTCTCGCTAAGGCGCCAGGCCGAGTGGCTGGTTCTGCAGCGTCATGCCCAGACTGTCGTAGAAATGCCTTGGATTCTTCATGCCGGTACCCTCCAGATGAGGCCTTCTTTCGCAGTTTTTGGACGCGCATGGCCCATCTTTGTGCAGTTTCTGGCCCAGACGGCTCAATTGAAAGCAAGCCTATGTCTCAGGCTGCGTGCCGTACCAGCGGCCAGCTGATCAAAGCAGCACCAAGCAGTGCCCACAGCAGGGCTGAGTGGCATTTACATGGGCTTCAGGACACGTACTCGATTTGGACTCAGTTCCCTTTCTCCGCCGAGGTTATGCGCTTCGCCGGCATGTGAGCCCATCGTCGGGGCGCTGCCGACCAAGCCACAGCAGGCCCGATGTCACTATGCAAGGTTGCAAAACACGAGTTGCCTTGGGTCCAAAGGTATGTGGTCTGACAAGAGACGGGACGGACCCATGTACTGGCGGTGCAGATGCGCATTATTCAGTTCGCTCATAGATGCCTTCAAAGGACAAATATTGGCTTCTCGAAGCTCCTGACACCTCCATAGAAGACGGTTGGCGTGGACTCCTCAGCCATTACTCATGGGTGCATATCGGTGCGCAGCAAGTGCTCAGCCGCTTCCACAAAGGTGCCGAAGGAGCTGACAGTGCAGTGATCAGTGCTTGGCACCCGGCCTTCCTTCCAGCATCACTCGACAGCATAAGCGTGCAAGAGCGAGTTTGCAGCCTGCGACCGGCGGGGGCGGGGGGTGCTGGCCGCCTTTTTTCGTCTAAGACTTTGCGTGAGTGCTGTGAGCAAATCCGGACACATCCCAAGACTCAAGACCCTCACCTGCACAGTGCGAACACGTCCCTGTGTATGACCACCGTCATCCATGTATGCACGCAGCATCGGTGTGTTCGAGAACGGTCTCAGCGCCACCCAGGCCCCAGGCATCCGACCCCTGTGTTGAGGACTGATCTAGTCTGCCCGAATCCTTGGTGCGGAATCTCTCTAGCCGAAAGCGCTAATGCGCACTCCTGACGATCTAAGCGCAGAATTTGAGAGCATCTCCAATGTAAACAAACCTAAAGTTAAAATCGACCAAGCTTGGTATTTGCAACATTTGCTTCTGCAACGCAAGACAGACTCCGGCGTGCTCTAAGCCACGTGCTGCAAAAGGAACAGGCTAAGGCTCAGCCCTGAGGGCCTTCCCTGCCACATTGGGCAGGGTTTAAAGCCTAGGCCTAGGCTTCAATAGGCGTTACCGTGGTCGACACAGCCGCTTTGTCAGCCCTTGGCATCGATGTTTATCGCACGCTGCAGATCCGTGAAATCATCCTGCCATGTCAAGAACGTTTGATGACCTAGGCGAGGGCGACGATGGCTGGGACTTCCAAGGCCCAAGCGCCAGCGGCATATGGAGGTACGTAGCCTGCCTCTCCGCAGGGGCTTCTTTGCATGACTGCAGGGGTCGGATTGCCGACAGCAGCTTCGGCGCGAAGCTGACGTGTCGATCAGGCACTCTGCTTGAAATTTTGCCGAACATGTGCAGTCATCAAATCTGTGGGAGCTTGGTCACACTCCGGAAGAACAGCGGAATGCTGTTGAGTTGTAACGCACGTGTGCGTGTAGGAACAGTCGCTAGCGATCGACCGGGCAGCATCTCAGCTCGATCGGCACTTCTGAGTTGTCATCTCCCACCTTTCGCCCCTCTTCGCCGTTCATCATGGCTTCCGGCTTCGACTCTTGAGCTGCTCTCGCCGGCCAGCATGGGGAGTACGCCGGGGTGGACGCCAGCACAATTCTGTCGTCGGTGGCGCCTATGGCATCGTCTGATGGGACGGCCACCGCTCTGGAGAGCCGGAGTGGCTGTTTGAAGGGCTTTGCCAAGCCAAGCCTTTCGTCAAGGCCAACGGCGGCTTGGCCACGCCGACCCTTGCCTATGGTGGCTGGATGTCGACTGGGACGTCAAGGCTGACCCCGACCATGGGGCGCCAAGTGTAGGCGCTGGGATCGCCTTCGCCTGAATTCGGTCAGGCCGTGCCAGGCCCTTCGCTTTTACAGAGGCATTTCGGGCGACTTTCCCACCCGCTGGGCTGTAGGTCTGTAGGTGGATTAACGGCTTCGTCTTGATGCTCGACGGGCACTTCTTTAGCACACTAGGCCTTCATCTCCTCGAGATCTTCGCACAGGTCGTCCCGCTGGCTACTTTCCGCCCACGCCGCCTTCTCCCTTATTTAAGATGCCTTCATCGACAACATCGCTTGGCAGTTCCCCGGGTGAACGGGATCCTGGCATCGTTTTGGGGGGTGGCGGCTGAAAGGGCGTGGGCCCCAAGTCCACCCCCGTCGACGAGGTCATGATGATCCTCGCGGATGCGCCACCGAACGCCGCCGACATCGACTTCGCCTGCCATGCGGCGCCTGAGCGGTTGCTTGATCTGGCCATTTGGTGGTGTGCTGAGGACTGCCCTGCGCGTTTCTGCTTGTAGTAGATTTTGGCTAACAACATGTCCTTAGCGTGGCGATTGTTGTGTAATGCACGTGTGCGTGTACTCGTGCAATCGCTAGCGGCGCTAGCGATCGACCGATCGACCTTGCAATCGCCTTAAAGGGCGGCGCAGAAATGCGCATGCCGGCTCCGGCACAGGGTTTCTGGGCGGTATGCCCGGCCGGGGCACAGTTTATTTACGCTTCGACCAAATGGGGGGGCAGTGCCTTCCTGTAGTCTTCGTAAGTTTTTGGCGTCGTGGCGATTTTTGCTGTGGGCTTAAACATGACGCTTGCGAGTTCAGTTGGATTGGCCCTCTGCTTCAACGAGTTTAGCGTCTCTAAAGGTGAGCTAGCAACAGCTGAGCTTCCCAAGTCCCAACAAGCCTCGGCCTCCGCACGAACTTTGTCAATGCCTGCTGATTCAGCCGTGTTGACGAAAGCTTTTCGCCACAATCTTTGCTTACTGTCGTTTGCCGATGATGTGTTGTTGCCACATCGAACCGCCGGAATCGTTTACAGTGTACAGTCGTTCGGAAGCTTGTTTTCATGAAGTTCTTTCTGTGGTTACAACAACGGCATGTTGGAATACACCCCGGAGAGCTGGAAGAGATTGGAAGAGTCTAGACCGCCATGTCGAGTTTGACAGGCCGCTGGACGACAGACTGGACCTCAGTGTACCGAGACGCTTGGAGGGCGGTCGAAACTTCAATGCAAGGCGTGGCATACAACCTCCTCACCTCCGTTACTAGTCGAGAGCTTTGCACTGACCATGGCATCCATCTCACAGGAGCTCTTGTGAATCCAAGTTTTTCGTTGCAAGGCCCGGTGTACTCTGTGGGGAACTCCATCAGTAGCAACTACGCCTGATACCGAGACGGCCGAGACGTGATGCGGAGCCTCACTTCTGAATCTTCTGAGTCGCCAGGCACTGATACTTGGGCTGGGAGCCAGGATCCCAACAAGTTCTTTGGGATCTTTCCTGTGAAGCCTGAGCGTATGCCTGCCTCTGCAAAGGTTGGCGGTTCAGCTGTGATGTCTGTGATTATCATGCTCCTGCTGCAGTCTCAGACTCTCCGATCCCACCTTTAGATCCCTGCAGCGAATGCTTTCGAAGCCCCAAGGGCCTCGGTGATCAGATAAGCGCTATTTCAGGTTTCCGATATGCGCACCTCCTGTGCTGCGTGAGCCTGAGTGCGGCGAATGCACTGGCAGGGTCGCAGAGCCTCTTCGCAAACTGCCTAAGGCTTTCGCTGCTGGTGGTTGTGTTTGTAGCACTCATCCTGGCGGATTATGCGCCGACCCCGGTTTACCTGGCTTTGGTCGCAAATTTTCGCAGATTTCGTCGGTCACAAATTCCACAGGTTCTTTTCGTCCAGGGAGGCATCGCGAGTGGAAGGAGCCGTGTCTCTTCGCTCCGAGAAGCCCTGACCCATTAGTTTCAAGCTTGAGATGGTTCATGCAAGTAGTTTTGTTTGACTCTAAGAAATCCGCTCAAACCCCTTTATTACTGTAGAGGAATTAAGCCGTGCAGGACTGGAGCGCAACTGCAGCAGTCCAGCACTGACATACACCGTTTCCGCGATTCAGCCTCGGGCTTTCAACATGCTGAAGGTTCTTGTCCAGCCTGTCCATCACAGTACCATCCGGTGCAGAAAGCCTGCTCGCACCACTATCATTCTCGACATGCCTTCTGCGGGCAGCGAAGCAAAGTCTTCTTGAGATCAGAGGCTCACTCAAGCCAGCAGCAACCAGGCCACAATGCAGTGGCTGACCTCAGCCTGTCGACACGACTCGCTGCAGTTCGTCATATATCCCTTCGAGTCGTGCTTTGCCATGAAAGCCGATTGCAGACTTCCGAAATTAGGTGGTTCGCAGTCTGCGGGTGCTTGCTGGCCGTGGCCATCATGCTCTTGGCCTGCACTGCTTCGATCTTACGCTACATGCCAGCTTTCTCTAGGTCTCGGAGTTTGCTTGGGGTTTGTTAGTGCCGAGATCAGGTGCTGTCGTTGGCGAAGCAGTTTAGAGTCGTGCTTGCCCTGCTTAGCGAGGCAGCATGATGAACTTGTGGTGTGTTCCTTGTGCACGTAGAAGATTGCGCTCGTGAAGTCGGAAGTCGGATGCTGCAGTCGGAGCTTTTCAGCTGCGAGAGCAGGCTGGCAACATGATCCGCAGGGTGCCTTCGCTGCTTGCCTTACCGATGATCCTGCTGCTCAGCCTTGCCGCTTCCCCGAGCAGGGCTTTGTAACGATGGTTGCACTTCTTGTCACAGATATCAAGGGACCTGCTGATCATTGCTAATCCTTGACAGCAAGAGCGGAGGGCAACTTGCGTTTTGAACCCGTTGGGCAGGTTTAACTTGCCTGAACATATTTTAATTTGCAGCTGTAGCACCTTTCCCAGCTGTTGCAGTTGCTGGCATAGCGAAATCATTGGTGAGTTCGTTTCAGCTTCCAAGGCACTGTTTGCGATTCTTCTGATGCTGGGCTTGCTTGGTGTGGCCACTGCTTCACAGGAGCAGGCCAAGATACATTGAAACGTCTGCAGGGTAGGTAGGAGCAGTCAGTTTCATGTGCTGCAGCAATGCCTTAGCGATGTCATGGGGAATCATGGGAGGTCGCAAGCTTGATTGGAGGCTTGAACATCCAGGGAGACGAGGTGTCGGCGCTTCTTGTTCTTGCTATGGCATGCCCTATGTCACCAAAGCGGAACGCAGGCCGTGCGCCGGTTCCAACAAGGTGCAGCAGGTGTTCTCATCGTCAGCTTCATCTGGCTGTACTTCTTCCATGTGGGGGGCTTGCAAGTTACTACAAGCACACTGCGCTGTTGTACATGCATGCACGACCGAATGCCATTTCGTGGCGTTCAGGTTGCCATCTACCACAACACGATAGCGCCGCTAACACAGAGACTGTTTCGATTTCAGCTGCTTTCTGTCAACCACTACGCTGCAGGTTAACAGTGTCCAGATGGTATTTCCGAGGAGACTTGCAGGACCGGAGACCTAGAGATGCTCTCCTAGTGCACACCCTTCAGCCCAGTAACAGTAGAAGCAGGGCTGAAAAACACTTGAAGTCTTGTGCTTTCATGTCTGTATGCGTGGCGTGTGCAGGAACATCACATGTGCCCTTCCCTTGGAGGCTGCCGGGGAGCCCAGACACGGTCAGACTCTGGCAGCCATTATGAGTCTACTGTACCAGGCAAGCTGCTCGTGCTTTGTCTTTGTGCTTGCCATCAGGCTTGGGTGGCCCGGTTGCCATCTCGCTTTTGCAGGAAAGGCATGTACTTCCCATTTAGCTGACCACTACTGGTATCGCTTTCGGGCTTGTCATCGGCCCTAGCCAGGCCTTCCGATATCATGTTGGCTCATTGGCCTTCGGCGCGCTTGCCCTGACCGTGTGGCCCTGAACGCAGTCAGCGATCGATGAGCACACACGTGCCGATCTTTGTACGGCGTGCAGTGGCACAAACTCAAACCGAGCACTGACTCTCAGCAACCCTGGACCCAGATGCCGAATACGGAATCCAGGACACCGTGGCTATTCTGCTCTTGAGTTGCCCCTAGGCTTGCACCGTGCCGCGACTGGTGCGTGAAGCGCAGTCCTGCAGCCACCTGCAGGTTGGCATAGCTCAAGTAACTCAAGTTTGTGCAGTCTTCAGGCTTGAGTACGTGGAGAAGCATGCCAAAGAAACCGGCGAACAAAATGCTGGTGCCCAAGATGGTGAAGTCATAAGACACATCGTTTCGCCTTCGACAGGCTTCGACAAGTTGCGAGTTTCCCTCCTTGTTTGGCTCTCCTAGTCCCGTACAACAAGCACCGAGGGAGACTTCCTGATTCTCTGCTCGGATGATGGGCAAGTGTCCAGGGCCAGGGCTCGTGTTTGTTTGACGGTACTATTTCATGCCTCTCCAATGCCTACAAGGGCCTCGACGCAATGCGACGCCGTCGCCGAAGAGCCCGATTAGGGAAAGCGAGACAGAGTGCTTATAGGTCCAAGGCATCCTCCAAGAAAACGGACGAAAGGCCACTCGCAGTACTTGGCACATGCTCAAAGCATCTCAAGGCCAAACTTCCCAAGAGAACTCCTTCGTACTTGTATACGGGTGCGAGGTCATGTTCCAAAAACCGGGCCAAATCTAGAATCACGTTAATGCTGTGAATGCTGATC
This sequence comes from Symbiodinium sp. clade A Y106, assembly GCA_003297005.1. Lineage (NCBI taxonomy): Eukaryota > Dinophyceae > Suessiales > Symbiodiniaceae > Symbiodinium > Symbiodinium sp. clade A. The sequence continues at coordinate 23,776 of BGNK01003519.1, forward strand.
ATGTGGAAGATCGGCAGGCAGCCCGTGGGCCATCTTCAGTGAACTTGCGTATTCAATTGGATCACATGCGTGGCGTTTTGTCTGTATCAAACTAGTGCAATCCGGCCAGCCGAACATCCTTTTCAGGGATTGTCTGGGCTTCTCAGACCTGCCTGGCATTCCTCGGACTCCTTAGTTCAATGCGTTTTGCGCTTCACATTCGAACCCTGCCTCTGCTGCCGAAAAGGCACCAACAACGACCCTCCAACGAGGGTATGGAAGGGAACCCCCAACAACCAGGCTTTGGCCGCAGCTGTGCGCTGTGCGACGAGGCCAGGATCCAGAGTCTTGCCTCCACACTCCACATCTCCACACCATCACCTTTTCTTGCATGTCGCTTTTCTATCCGCAGGTGTTGTTTAAGCTGGCTTCACTGCTGTCGGGCACCCATCTGCAGTTCGCGTAAAGTTCGACTTGGAGCTGTGTGGACTAGTAAAACTTCAAGGCTTGCAATTTGTGACAGAGTACGCCTACATGTACGTGGCCGTCATAGGACCAGTTGCCCACTTCTCAGAGAACACACGTTTCTCGGAACTCTTTGGGTTTTGTGGACAAGGAGAACCTTTCTGCCAATCAGCATGCAAATCGCAGGGTGCCAAGGGCAGTTTCATGATTTGTATCAGCCACAAGCAGGACAGCCACTCCTTTATCCACTTTGGTGCTTGAAGGTTTCAACTCTTCACCAAGTACCCTGCGCAGGCACAGAAGGGTGCGATCAGCGCATCACAAACGGGTGGTTGTGCTACTTATTGTCAAGCAGCTCAAGCGGCTTGGAGACCCGCAGGTCGTGAATTTCTAGAATGACTAAATTAATACTAAATTATTCATCTCCAGCAGCAGGTCGCTCTTAACACTTTGACATCAGTGGTGCCAGAGCCAGAGCATTCATTGGCAGATTTGTCGTCGTAGCTATTTGTGTAGATGCTTTCAAGTCGGATTCCTCATGCGTCGATGTCAAGGCTGGGCTTTCTGGTGTGCATCGGCGTGCCGTTTGCACTCGCACCCGAATGCAAGTTAGCAGTTTGCATCAGACACGGCGAATAAAGGGCAATGTGAAGAAAGCGCTCAGCAGCAAGGATGTTGAAAAGAGTCTGAAGTACACTGGCAGGTACTCGCCGCTTTCTTCGAGCTGCGAGACAGTTGGGTCAACTTTCAGTTCCTCGCTCAGGGTAGAAGCAGAGCAACTGCTCCTGAGCAACGAACTTGTGATTTGCTGAGAAGGCCAGTCGCAGTTTGCGTGATCATCCTTGCGTACATCATCTCCCGCATGTCAGTCCGAGACCAAGAAGCCTGCCCAACTTGTTCCCAACTAACTAGCATGCAAGCGTTTGAGTGCGCTTGACAGTTCCAGTGATTGCAGTGCCTACGTCTTCTGTGTGCAAAGGAGGCCGAAGCCGAAACAGAGATAAGGATCATGATGCACTCGAAGCCTCGCATGCGGAACATCATGGGATCCCAGAGCCGGTCGTGCTGTCGTGCACTTGTTTTCCTGTTTCTGATTTCGAAGACGAGTGTACATGCACCATCACGCATTCGGGTCGATCCTGGCGTGGTGCTCGAAAACCGTGCAACGGTTTGCCTTCCGTTTGAACACAGCTTTCCGAGTCTCAACCGTTCAGCAAGCGCATATAAGCTCATGTAAGCACAAGCAGGCAGGTGTAGTCGCAGTTTGGTCGGTCTTGCAGGTCGGCGTTTACGATGCGATACTGACGACTCTCTTCATTTGCGCGATGAGGGACGAGGCTGCTGTTAGTGCTGCTTCTATGCGTTTCGGAAGTTGCTTTTCGGAGTGCTCGGAGCGGAGGAGTATTGCGGTGGACAGCACATGGGCCCCGAGCTTCGACAAGCGCCGTCAGCTCAGAAGGGCGACAGTAAGCCGTAATCCTTTTTCCCAGCATTGAGGGGACTGACTTCTGCTGCTCATGCTTATGGACAAAGTTGTCATGTTTACTGGAAGGATGTTGTTTGATCCAGGACCGTGGTACAAACTTGGCACCCAAGGGAGCGCATGTAAATTGAATGTGGGATGTTGATGCAAACATTCACGGGACAGAGCATATCTCTGCGATCTTGAACCAGACACCACGAAGGCCTGCAACCTGAGGTCCTTTGTCAGCGACCCGACTTGTGAACAGGTTCATTACATGAGCAGCTAGGCCAGAGATCCCAACCTGGAACTTGGAAGAAGCCAACTGCAGATGAGGAGCCGACGAATAAATTTTCAAAGCCAACAAGTGCCAACCTGCTCCAACTTCATCCGTGACAGGCCACGCATACGAACACGAAGGTGGGGAAGAGGTGTGTAAGCCACTACTCGAACCGTCAACGTTAGTGCAACAGATGTGCAGTCATTGTAGCTGTCCCATGAAGTGGGCCCAGTAGCATAAACAACGCCAAGACAACTTTCGGATGAAGCTGTGCATCCTATAAACGTCCCAAAAACTACTACTAAACGACGAAAGCATTTTCTCACTAAGGCTTCAGCTGAGAGGTGGGTCACGGGAGGTTGAGGACTCAGCAGCAGAATTTGGAGATCGCTAGGGGCGAGAGCGGGGGAGAGATGCTCGAGACTGCGGTGCGTTGGATTCCACACTTGACCTGTGAGGTGGAGTTCTCATGACCATCCGCTGAAATGCCGCAACCCTTTGTTAATGCAGGACAGGATCAGAATAGACCGCCACTAGCATCAGGCGGTGGTAGTCTCAGCATGTCTTAGCAATCTCGCTGAAGCTGCTTGGGCACAGCTGTGCAAAGAGGGAGGGAGCTGCTCTGACTACGCTCTCATGTTACCTTCTGCGTTGATGGAATGTATGCTGGAATGCACTGAGTGAGCAGCGGCAACATATGGCCAAACTATGAGGCGGTCAGATGCTTTGAAAGGGCTTGGTGCCAAGAGTTGCGTGTCAATCCTTCGCTTCTGACATCTTTGGGTGTAACGGCCACCGCGAGGCCATTCAACTAAATCCGAAGCATGCTTATGTCAAGCGCTGAGAATGCGGCTGGGTTCGATACTCCCACTTGCATTACTTGGAGCTTTAGGCGCGTACCTTGCTCGGCCATGAGCTTGTAGCCCTGGAGAAGTATGACAAGGCAAATGCATGCTCGCGTAACGTTTCTGTTCTGCACTGCACACTGCTGTTCCGTGCAGGCCATCCAGCAATACCGCAGCGCCATCGATGTGGATCCACGGAACTATGGTGCATGGTGGGGCCTTGGAAGGGTCTGTCAGAGCCAGGACGGCGATTGCGAACTGCAAGGATCATGCCACTCCCAGGTGTGTGTGTGTGTTGCGCCGGCCAGGAAGACTTGGTACAGGCCAAGTACAACTTTCTGCGAGCTGTGAACCCGCCGCAGTTGCGAAGCTGACATCAAGTGGGCCAGTCTCTTCGCGCTTCAGAGCTTGATGGAATGAGAGGTCCAGCAGCCTATGGTAGATGGAAAAGCCCCCAAAAGTTGATTGTATCGTTGGTCCTCCTAGGTCTGAGAACCTCTTAGGAAAGACAATGCTCTGACACTGCATGCGGCAGACCAGATGCGCCAGGCAGCATCACAAAGCCGTGCCATGTCTCAGCCGCGAAGCCCATGCCGAATCTATGCAAGCGCGCCATCAACACTTCAGCATCACAATTCGTGGTGGCTGCTTCCTCGTACATTCAGCAACACAAAAGCATCACATGCATCATCAAGCATTGCTCGCAATGCCCGCAACCAAGAGATGAGCAAGTCCAAGACCATCGATGCAGGCCCCGGCGATAAGAACCTATGAGCAAAACGTGGATCCAACAACGGCCACCGGCTAGGGCTCAGAAGCATCTTACACCAAGCCTCGGTCATCTTTCAATTTTCGATTTCCTTGATGCAGTTTCGATCTTGAAAGGTGCCAACATGCAGCGCAATTCGGCCAGGTGGAGATCAATGGGTCCAACCAGGTCCTGCGAACTTCCCTCGGCATGGTGCTGCAGGCTTGTTGTCTAAGTCTGCAGATGGACATCGTTACATACTGTTCTGCATGCAAACCCTGTCACAACACTGGTCTTGTCCCGGGTTCCTCACGTGCAGGGTAGGAGGGTCAAGTTGCGAGCTCAGCCCAGCAGGCCTTAGGGGAGCCACAGCGGGCTTTGCAACTTTTCAATCGCGCAGCCGGGATCCTAGTTGAGTCATGCAACACACCGCAGTGATACCATCTTTCGCTTTGAGGTCGAGAGCAGCCATTGCCGAGCATTGGCATTGTTTCAAAAGGCTGCTCATGGATGTCGCAGTTGCTAGCCTCTGCTCGCGCAGCTGTGAGGCCTGCATCCTGTCCTCGCAAAAGCAGCACGTGAAGGCAGCAGTCAGTCGAAGCGTCGTCTCTCCGTGCCCTTGAACTAAACCATGCGCTCAGGCTGCGGATGAGCTCGTGAAAGCCAGATGTCAGGATCCGAGAATCGTTTCAACATGAGTCCAACCTTCGCCTGGCCCTGGCCGTAGACTCCAGGTTTGGCTCCACGCGAACCGTGTATCCATGTGCAGATGGGGAGAGTACAGCTAGGCCAGGGGGGGGGCCGGTGGAATGGATGCAGAGCTCCTCCTCGGTTGCTGGCAAAGGCCTTGGAAATGTTCGGAAAGCTCTACAGCATTTCACGCATGCCCCTTTGCAGGTATAGCTAGAGCTTGCGCAGATGCGACTGTACCTGCGGCATGACGTAGAACTCCTTCAGAATTTGGCCGTCAGATCTGAGGCAATGGACTTATGTGCTGCATCTGGAGACCGTCAGCTTATTGCAGCAGCGGAGGAGAGCTGATGCAATAAGAGTAACAGCCGCAGATGCGAAAGACCGTGGTGCCTTGCCGTTGTTCGAGTTGCAAACTGGCTGCTTTCTCTAGGAAGAGCTTCGCAATGCACTGCCTGCTGAAGCAAGATCAACGAGATCGCTGACATCTGCTTTGTCAGATGCAGGCATGGTGTGACTTGCAGTGTTGCAGCACAGTGCAGCACCCTCCCCCTCTTCCCCTCCTGCCCAATCGGATGGACTGTTACGTGACGTGCTCTCCTTGTGCAGCATGGGCATGGGGGGCACTTTTGCTTAAGCGAACCTTCGTCAGTTCAACTCCCTCTGTGTGTTTGTTCCTTGCTCTGGGGACTTTTCGCACCTTGCGATCTACTGACAGTGAAAAATGAAAAGTATCTACTCCAAAACATTGTAATTAGTGCTTTCATGTACTTTGTAAAAGCCAGCGCAACTCCAAAAGCCTTCAACAGAAAAACAAGTCGAAGCCACCTCCCTGCCACCGCCCTGCTCCCCTCTGATGTAAGTTTCTCGGGCCGACAGCAGGGACGGGCAGCAGTCTCGTTTCTAGCCAGACTGGCAATCCAGATGCAGTGAACTTCCAGAGCCCTCAGCAGGAGACATACATTCACAGAGTCGACATGTTTTTTCACCGCTGATGTTGTGCTGTTGTGAATGACAGTGTTGCTACTGCTGCTGGTGATGGTGATCATGATGATGATGATGGTAATAATGCTGGTGATATGACCGAGTGTGATGTTGATGGAGATAGCGGCACCGATGTCGGTACTGTTATCAATGGTGCTTTTAATCCACAGCGCGACCGTGCGATTTCTGATGCTGTACTGGGCATGAGAGACTAGCCATCGCAGAATTGCCCCAGGTGTGATGATGGCCTTCCCCAGACGGATCACTGCGCTGCGTGTTGTGCTGTTTGGGTTTCTTGCGTGATGCTGCTCACTCCTGCCCTATAGCCCTCTCTCCTCTCCAACCATGGTGATTAATATGTGTTGAATGTGCACCTCTGAGCACAATGTTGACGATGATGCTGCTTGAGCTGCTGAGAGAAGATGGTGCTACTCATGGTGATGATAGTGAGGATGATGTTGATGATAATTGCGACATGGTTGTGATTCTACGATGACGACTTCCGGATGCTGGGCATGGGAGATTGCATGCGTCATGCATTTTAACAATGGAGATGAAGATGTCGCTGATGGTGATGTGATGATGACGATGAGGCTGGCTCATGATGACCTTATTGATGATGCGCTGATGATGACAGCCCCAAGTTTCGAAGTCGTCAACAAGCGCGCAGCCCACGGTCGACAGGCTGGCCCAAGCTGAGAGGAGAGCAGGAAAAGTTGAGTGTTTAGGAATCTGGGAGTCGGTAGACTAGAAACGAGGCAGCAGATGACAGCGTTTCGACCGTGGGCTGCGCGCTTGTTGACGACTTCTAAACTTGGGGCTGTCATCATCAGCACATCATCAACAAGGGCATCATGAGCCAGCCTCATCGTCATCATCACATCACCATCAGCGACATCTTCATCTCCATTGTTAAAATGCATGACGCATGCAATCTCCCATGCCCAGCATCCTGCGGAGGGGAGGAGGAACTCGTCATCCGTAGAGTCATAACCATGTAGCAGTTGCACAACACAGGTTTATTCTGCCTCGCATCTCCGTCATGCAAGCGTTTGTTGACGAAGATTTAATGCATAGGCATGGACAAGAGAGCGAACACAGCGCCAGAATGGCAACGTATTCTGAGAGTTCTGTGCACAACTCAACATGCCCTGACCAAGAGTGGCACGGGGGCGATTTCGCAACTGCCTGCAAACAGAACACGAAGCAGATTTCTGCAGACTCCTTGGACCTGCAGGCGAATGATTGATGTCGACCTCGCTTGAGCCGCGGGACCTGGCGGCGTCACGGCACAGTATGTGCAACCCAAAGTTTGCATGTCGCAGCTGTCGCTGTGCCTAGTTTTTTGGCATCGCCTTGGGCATACAACAGATCATGTCGTCATGAGCTTTGGAGCGGAGTCTGAGTTGCATCCTGTACTCTCGCGATTGGCCCTGTTCTTATCTCCTGCCCCGAGCCGTGGATTTGCACGAATCTTTCTATCAGACGTTGCACAAAGAAAATGCACCGTGGAATGCAGAGAGCTGGAATCACATTTTTAGTGTTTCCGTGCTCCATGCATGGTTCATCCCTGCACGCGAAAAAATGCGTTAACCCTTTGTAGTGGCTGCATGCACCTCGCAGCTGCTAGCTGAGACATGCTGAGACTGTTGATTCATGGTAAGGTCTTTGTGCAAGTATCGCATGACCCGGCGAGGGACATCCCGACACGTTCGGCTATGGAGAGGGGTGCGCAGTCTTCAGCCTGGCAACATAATTTTCGCAAACCGCTAGAATCTTTAGAAGCATTCTGAGCACATCTGAGCACTCACTGCCGATACAATGCCAGCAATCTCGCACAGTAGCACAGATTTTCGGTTCCATTCTGGGATCGTTCCCAACCGCACTTGATGCCTGTTCGTGTGTCCCGTCTGGCCATTGCATTTCTTTGTGAACCACGAGCTCAGTACGTTGCTTTGCCATCTGCATCCTCGTGAGATTGCAGCTTGAACTTGGTGCTGCTACTTTGGTTCAGAAGCCATTGGGCAAACCGTGGAGACGATTGTACAGGCTCGTTCATTTTTGAGTGCAGTGTGTCAGCCAATCCAGTGCTTTGTCGATTCAAGCAGGCAGGCGTCGGTGCCATGGCTTTTCTTGGGCATCTCATCTGGAATCGACCGTTTTCACGTGGGGACTCGATGGCTTGCCCAGAGCCAAGGCTCGAAAGGGATGAGCGATCGGATCGATCCTCCTTGGATCCAGGCTGGTATCCTGTCAGCGAACCTGCCTCTGGCAACTGCTCTCAGTGAGGTGTGACGGCTGAGCAGATGCACAGCTTGATGGATCTTCTGGGCGTATCCAAGGAGGAGAATGTCAACAAGCATGCAGAGAACGTCAAAGTCTGCAGTGACTCTGAAAGTTTGAGAAATGTTCCGCACCTCTGAAGCTGCATTTTCCTTGAGGAGGAGCAGGATGAAAACAGCGTCGGGCTCGTTCACCGAAGCACCGGGTTCTGAAGCTGGAGAGGCTTCAGGCGGCTTCAACCCTTTGGGAGCTGAGGCAAACCACCCTCTGTGAATCCAGCTGCCCGGACAGGCGGCAAACCCAGCCAGGCGAAACGGTGGTGGTGGGGGGGGGGGCAGCACAGCATGTCATGGCGCTTTGATGCAAGCCGTCACTTCGATACATGGTCACGCGCTCCGCGATGCCCCCCCTCCTGTGGGATGGAGTGTGGGTTCCCTCTTCCCCCTGTGGGGTGGTTGTGGGAGTTTTGGGTTTTTGGGTCTAGCTTAAGCTTTTGACTTTTGGGTTTAGGGTCTTGGGTTAAAAGGTATAATGCTTCAAGTCGACAAGGGCTTAGGGAGGGTTTGGGGTGTAGGTTCGTTAGGGTTGACAGTTTACGCCTGGTTTAGGCTTAGAGCCTGCATTCAGGCGGGGTTTAGGGTTGGGTGTAGGGTTAGAAGTTTACGTAAAGGGAGGAACAGGCGCGACTGCGCCTCCTTCTTGGATTTATGGCTTGCGTAGGGCTTGCGTACTATGCTGGCCTTGTCTGTGACGCCTGGCCGTTTCTCCAGCTGCAGCTCCAACGGCCGGGGGGCTGGGAACGCCAGACGCCTGACCATACATGCCTGTGCTTGTTCCATAGCGTGCTCAAGAAGCTGTAAGTGGTGTATGACGCTACTTCTCGGCGAAACTCGGCGGTTCACTCGTATGATTCTAGCAGGCTCCTCCGAACATGAAGGTCGCTGTCAGGGAGCCCAAGAAGAAGGCCAGTAGGGCAGTAGGCTCTACGGTCTGCACATGTCTTGACCTGCCTTCTTCAAGCACCCTCGCAGGACAAGCAGGCCATTTGGCTGCCAGAGGAGTTCAAGGCTGGCTGACCATGCTGTTGTGTGCACGGCTGCACCACCCAACACGGCACATGCTACAGTATCCAGCCTGTCATTTGCAGATGTACTGCATTTTCAGATGCTGCTGAACCAGAAAAATTCTCGAAGCAAGCCGCGGTCTCCATGCTGTTAATGGGCGAAAGGCGGTATGAATACATATACCAGGTTGCAGGAAAGGCATTTTTACCTTGCATTCAAACTGACGCCAGGCAGCATCCGGCGTGGTCGTCAAAAATGATGGAGACGATCGTGCAATTCCAAGATACGAGGTATCCCGGCCTGTATGAAGGGAGATGTCACGTCAGCCCGAAGCACTTCGCCTTTTGCACTCTTTGAGTATTTTTCGGGTTCTTTGGCTTTTGGACTTTTCGCGGATTTCCTTTTTTTTACATAGGAAATTCGAGGACTGTCTCGTTATGTTAGCTTTACTCGCGTGAGAGTGCAGCACAACTTGAGCACAGCAGCCCAAACGAAAGGTAGGGATGAGCTATCGCCGAGGAGTCCTCAAAGTGATCGTTCTCCATCTCCTTTGCGTTTCTTCCAACATTTACATGCTGCGAAATGCAAACGCTGGGTTCCCTGCTCTTGTCCTCCATGCAGGGGATGCGGTCGCACATTTCGGGGGGGTGGAGTCCTGCCTGGCTGAGAACACAAATGAACACAATTTGTAGAATCTGCAAGCAAGAGCTCTCGCTCTCGGTTCTAGGGATGATAACAAAACGCATGCATGCGACATTCGTCGAAAGTCTCTGTAAGGAGTGAATGGCCTCATGGATTGCGAGGTGTGTCGTGCGAAGCCGAACCATGGGAAACACAAACCGCCGGTTGCCGGGCGAAGTTGAGGGCAACTCGAATGTTTCGCAATGTCTCGTGAGTCCCTAGTCCGTAGTTGTTCTTTACGCACTCCATGTCCTTCGGTTTTCCTCATCGTTTCAGAAAGATTTGGCATGTTGCTTGGAAGGGGCAGTGTAAGCGGCTTAATTTCGCGACTTACTGGTCAGTCGTCTTGAATCCTGTGATCCCTCGATTCGAGACTGAGCTTGGGGCCTCGGGGCTTGCTGGCCCCGAGCTCAAGCGAGGCTTTGCGGTTGCCTGTGGCTTGTCCTGCGATGCTTCTCGGACTCTCAGAGATCTTCGGGGCGAGTCGATGGAGTGCTGTGCACTTTTGCTTGCAATCGATGCTCGTGGATCGCCTGTGGTGAGACCGGTCACAAGAAGTCTGAGGTCTAAACCAGGTTAAAAGCGATACCTTCGGTGCACGAAGCAGTGAGTTGAACCATCGTCGGAGGAGATGGGATTGTCGTCACATGTCGTAGCTAGATTCTGCCAAGCTTGTAGTTGGCTCCACCAGGCCAGACTTCCAGAAAGTGTCTTAGCAGATCCTTTCACAAATCGTGCAAGAGCCGAGGCAACCGCAAACGCATCGAACGGCGGATTATCTAAACAGAACGATCTCACGTGAACCCACCACTGCATTCACAGGAGTTATCGTAGGTGCCTTGTTTATTATGAGTCCTGTCGATCGGCCCAACGTTTCAGTTAGGCGTTGTTGCAGTGAATATGCGCTTCGGTGCCACGTTGCAACTAGTTCCCTGTCGATTGTACAAGCAGGTGCTTCCGCGTCAAAGGCTCCAGGCATCTGATGCCTACCTCAACTTGCAGGACTGAGCGAATCTCGACAGCTTCAGACTTTTGTCCAGCATGCCCTGACTTTCTTGTCCGTTTGTTTGGAGAGGACATGGATCCTTCTAGCGACAGGTCGCGCTGGCATGTTGGTTTGTAATTTACAGCATGGTACAGCGACAGTGCCGCTCAAGAAACAGTTATTTTTCGGTGAGGCGAGGATTCTCGCGGGTGGCAACACTTCTGACGGTGAAAGGGCTCCAAAACCAGTCAATCAGAAGACAAAACATGTATTTTGCATGAAAAACAAGTCTGGGAATCACGCCTGGAACTTTTTCCGAATCAGCTCAGGTGCTTGACCACTCAGGCATGGTCTCCCTGGGCCTTCATTAGAGCCCTGTCGAGCGACACTGCTTCTCCTTCACATGGGGTTCAAAAGAGTATCAGACAGCGCTAAAGGGCATGGAAGTGGCACGTCCGGGCTTGCTGCATCAGTTTAGACCGCCGGGTGGGGGGCTACCATTGGCTTGGGGGAACCGGTGAAACGCTGACACGTCTGGAGCCTAAGAGCCGTTTTGACGCAGTTTCGCTGAGCTCAGTTGGCAAAAGCGGTGGGGGCTTGACTCCCCCGCGTGTCTTGCCATGCGTCGCCCCTGAAATGTCAAGTCGAGCCGCTTTTCGGACTAAAAACAAGTGAAGAATAATCGAGAAGAGCAGAAATGAGCCGAGGTGCCCTGGGTTTTTGATTTTTTTTTTGTTTGCACGGATGCCCGAGGGGGCCAGTTTTCTCAAACCAATGATTTTTTAAGCAGTGCCGTCGCTGTAGGAGCTGGATCGCACCGACATTCGTGGCTTTCAGCAGCTGGCAGGTGTCAGGAGCTGCTCATTAAGATTTGGCTCCCAGGAACGCAGCTGAAGGCCACTCGAGCCGCACAAGATTTGCTTCGATTCGCAATCTGTCTCAGGATGTTGCATGTTTGTTCCACTTCCCGTGCCATACCCGTCCAAGCTCATTGTTCGCTCGTCAACAACCTTTGATTCCACAGTGCTGGGCCCATGACATCGTTGACAAACCTCCTCCTGTACATCTTTGCCTGCTTGTTAGGCTGGTTCGGGCGGCGGTTGTGGGAATTCCGGGGCCTCGACAGCCCTTCTTTTGAAGACCGCAAACGCTCTCTTTTCTCATCCCTCGCTCTCCAGCGTTGTCGACGTCGGAGAGATCTACGGCTGTTTTGAGGAGTTCATTGTTCTTGTTAATTCCCGGTTATTCGTGTCTATACCATCGTTGTCTCCTACCCCCGACTTGCTTTGCAGTCTTGCAGGTTCACATTGCTGCATGCACAATTTGCATGTGCAGCAACATGGGTTTGGACAGAAATCGTTGTCTTCCAGCCTGAAGTTCAGCTTCGCGCTTATCCCCGAGATCCATCTTCATTTTGGAGCCCTGCGGGCAAGCCTCTGATACCCACGCTGGCCCACCAGTGAGCCTCTGCTTTGCTTCCAGCTGTGCCTTTTGCAGTGTTGTCACTTTGTACAGCATGTTCGCAAAACGACAAGACCACTTCTTCCCATCCTGTGTCGTGTGTCGTTACTTGTGGTATTCGTGCGTGAGCATGTCGTCGAGTTGTCAGTGCGAGCATGCGTGTGTTGTCACGAAAGAATGCTGTGTGGAGCTAGAGGGAGTTGTCGTTTACCAAGTCACTTATGTAAGTGGTAGTGACCCAAGGTCAAAATCGTGTCTGGGACCTCATCTGGTCCTTTCACAATAGTTAAAGGGGGAGGCCCTCCCCAGCACCAGACAAATGATTGATTTGAATGCACTAAGGAAAGGGCCCCCTCCCCCTCACCACAACGTGGCGGTGTTATTGTAATTTCTACAAGGTCGAGGTGCGGGGGTCCCTTCCCCCCCGCCCCGTCTAGGCTCCCTCCCCTCTCCCTCCCCCTCTCTCCCTCGTTGTTTCTCGCCCACCCTCTCTCTGCTGAGATTTATGTTCAATGTTGGACACCCCTCCCCACCTGAAAGTCCCCAGAAGCTCCCTTGTCCAGCATGTTTCGACTGCCCTTTTTCAACCCTACAAGATCGCCACTAGTTTCTAGCAGCAGTTTCAAGGGCAATTGGCAGCATGGCGACTTTATTGTAAAGTGACTTTAAAAATTTTGCCTCATTACGCATGCAGCTGCCTAGCTATTGCGCTTTCTGACAACATTTCTTCAAGGTGATCCATAGCGAATCTTGCAGTTACACGTGCAGCTGAATGTTGGCGCCCGTCCAGGGTTGTGTGCTGCTGTACGTAGGGCTGGTGCATGCCAATCAGCTTGCGGCTTGCAGCTTCTTTTGTGGAAGTGAAATTCAACACAGTTGTCAGCAGTTAGCGCATTTATCACAGACAATGGGTTGCTGGCAAGATTTCCTTGACCCACTAGAGGCCGAACGCTGGTTGGCATGTGCCGACCCGAAAATGGGAGTACTCCGGGAAATTTTCAGTTGTACATAATTATGCCAAACCTCCGCCACCGTCGTTTCCCTGCTACTACGCTTCCTTGACCCAGCTTTCGCGGCCCTCGTCTCACGTCTACATTCTATGCATCCCCTCCTTCCCTGCCTGCCTGCCTGCCTGCCTGCCTGTCTACTGCACCTACCCAGCTCCTGCCTACCGACCGACCTACCTACCGACCCTGTCAATCTGTCTGCCTGTCTGTGTATCTATCCCGCTCTCTTTCTCTCTGTCTGTCTGTCTCTGTGTCTCTCTCTCGCTCTCTCTGTCTCGCTCTGTCTCGCTCTCGCTCGCTCGCGGGATGCGTGTGCGGGGCTTCTCTTCAGGATATCTCGCTGGACGTGTTGGAGGCTCTTCAGCTTGAAGATAAAGTGAATGCTGAAACGTTTGATTCTGCAGGATCGCATCTTGCTGCAAGCTCCCAAGCACCAGCTCAACCTGGCATTGCCCCATCGAGTCAGAAAGGCGCTTCGCCACAGTTTTGAGACGGGAGGGGGCTGCAAAATGTCCTGTGCAGGATTCTGGGAATGCCAAGTGGGACAAGCTCGCTGGGATGCTCTCCGTCGTAGTGCCGGTGGACCAAAAGGCTGGTCACCCTCCTTATCCACCTTGCTCTGCTCTATCGCGGGAGGTGAAAAACCCGCGACTACACATGCATTTCAACTCCATGTATGTCATGTATACCCGTAGCAATGGCTCCAACGGTTCGGAGTTGACCCTTGCGCAATGTTGAGGTGGTGATGGATCGTTCCTATAGAGTGTTTCTGGGCGACAAGCGTCGGGCTGCAGAGTCGCTGCAGGGCAGGTGCCAAGGTCCTGAGGGCACACGCAACCACGCACACATTCGCCCACACACCCACGCACCACCCACACTCACAGCCACACCCACCCCCGCACATGCACACGCCCCATGCATACACACAGACAGAGACAGACAGACATAGAGACAAATGGACAGACAGACAGAGACAGACACAGACATACATAGACGGACGCACAGACAGACAAACGGTTTCACACGCAGAGACGCAGACAGACACACAGACAGACACGTTTTTGCACAAAGACACAGACACAGACAGACACACAGACACACAGACACACAGACGCACAGACACACAGAGACACAGAGACACAGCGACACAGAGACCCAGAGACCCAGAGACGCAGAGACGCAGAGACACAGAGACACAGAGACACACACAGAGACACAGACAGAGACGCACACACAGAGACACAGACACAGACACAGACAGAGACACAGGCAGAGACACACACAGAGACACACACAGACACACACACACACAGAGACACACACAGAGACACACACAGAGACACACACACACAGAGACACACACACACTTAGGCATCCATCTCGCAGCCACTCATCCTGGGCTTGACCAGCCAGGCTGGACGTCATCATTGGAAGATCAACTTCCAGGGGTTCCAGGGCCCATCAGGTCTCAAGGCTTTTTTGTTTGTGCTGTTGTTGTTTGAACTGTACAAGGAAACTCCAACCCTCACTCATGCAAGAATGACATGTACGTGCATGGTCACTGACTGCACAACATGATGTTTGTGGCCACAAGCTGCACTAACGTGCCCATGCCGACCACTGCAGGTACGTTTACCTGTCTCAACTTCACGGAGCTTCGTTGGCAGAGGCCGTGAAGTGAGACCTTCTGCCCCCTGCAAGAATGCAATAAAACATGCTCGAAATTTTCGCACGTTCGATCAGCTGATGTGCTAGGTTGTTGCAAAAACCCTGCCCTCTTGGTAACAGAGGTCCACACACACAAGAAGCAAAATTAGCATTACATACTACGGCCTGTACTCGAGTCGAGGACGATTTTCGTCCGAAGTGTTTGGGTGAATGTATATCGGCTCTGCCCATTCAAAAGTCAAGGGTGCTGCATTGTCGATGGTGTTGNACGGCCTGTACTCGAGTCGAGGACGATTTTCGTCCGAAGTGTTTGGGTGAATGTATATCGGCTCTGCCCATTCAAAAGTCAAGGGTGCTGCATTGTCGATGGTGTTGAGCTTGATATAGCACGGCTGATGGTTGCCATTCAGCTTGTGTCGAAAAGTACGCTTTGTTAAATAAAAGCGTGGATGGCTCAGCTCTTGACAGATGATTTGTTTCAAATCATCTACAATTCCATCAGCGGGTATGTTGAAGCACGCTGATGTAATGCCATGTCCGAGTCCGTTCGGTGGGAGATTCTCCACCCAGAAGCTCCGAGTCTTTTCTGCTGGGGGCAGATGCTTGGGTTGGCGAGCATCTTAGTTGTCGCCATCAGTGGGCAACGAAGTCTGAGCTGCATCCCGCTTCATGGCGAGAACACACAACTTCAATAGGCAAGCTAACTGAAACAGAGCTGCACCGAAAAGACAGTTGCTGAAAAATGAACATGTGCAATCTAACCAACGAAGTTTGGTATCTTGCACGGAACTTTGTTCATGTGCGCGACAATATGTTGCCCAGGATTTGGTGAAACTTCTTCTTGTTGCTACGGCAGGATTTTGGTAGAGTTTTGATGACATCTAACATATGCCCGGCACGACGAGATCTTTGATGCTCGTGACATAACTCGCAATGAGGCAATTTACAACAATAGTGTCGAAACTTGTTCCAATTCTGCAACAAGGCTGCTTTTGCCTTGTTTTTACTGTGGACAGCTTTGTCTGTGGTGCTGTACACCCAGGCTCCATCGCGAGGATCGTTCGCAGCAGCAGTGATCACTCGAGATTTGTGACATCGCGACAATGAAGACGGAACTACAATTGTTGCTCTGGGTGTCGGCTTTTCGACTTCAGAGCAAGAAGATGAAGAGTTCGAAGCTGAATTCGAACTCTTGGAAGTAAATGAGCTGGAACTGGATTCACTAGAAGTGGAAGTAGGACGCCGCGGTTGTCGAACTTTTCGACGATGATATTTCACCATGGCGTTTACATAACAAACAGAGCTGCAAGCTTGAACCGAAGGGTTCAGCTTGCCGAGCATGCTTCTAAAGCACACCAGCTTGCTCAATATCAACTGCTCGTCACCAAGCAGACCAGGAGCATGCTCTGTGATTTTTGTCACTGGTTGCAGTTCAATCGGTGAGATGCAATCAAATTAAAGCCTCAAACTTCCTTCTTCACTTCGGAAGGGCCCAGTGCTTTGGGCTTGCGGATGGCATCTTCGATGCCTGGCCAGCTGACTCCCCAATCATTGCCATCTCCAGTATCAAACGTGACAGCCTTTCGGGCTTGGGGGTCACTGGGGCTGCTCATTGGTAGCTGAGCACTGTGGGTGCTGGACAGAACCCAAATTCGATCGATGCGGCCGGCAGCCTCTCGAACAGCCCAACGTTTGTCACCCGAAGGTGAGTGGACTAGTGCATNGCGGCCGGCAGCCTCTCGAACAGCCCAACGTTTGTCACCCGAAGGTGAGTGGACTAGTGCATGAAATTTGCACAGATGGCCTTCATGGACCGTGCTGGATGACTTACTTTTGTGGTGGGGGGTGCCCATGAAACCTCCCACCACTACTCCTGCACTGTTTTTTGTGCCATGATGGAGATTTGAAATGAAATCCAGCTTGGACGGCCCGTAATGTACGTCCTGGGTAGCTTTTCCGAAGAACGAAAAAACGTCATCGTGCGGGGCTACCTGTACAGCCTCAGCGCTGGATCTGAGAACTCTACCCAGGGTCAGGATCCCCACGAGGCCTTCGGCCGTGGTCCCATGACCCCAACAATAGAAGCAGTTGGCCGGAGGTTCAGGTCCTGGCATGTGTTCTACGGGCAGTTCCCACACGTGCATTGCCTCTTGAGGCACTGCGTACGCTTTGGCGTCGTGTTGGAAGATTTCCCGATAGGGGATCCTGCTCGCTATAACAGATCTTGCCAGCGTGACNGTGTTGGAAGATTTCCCGATAGGGGATCCTGCTCGCTATAACAGATCTTGCCAGCGTGACGATTTCTCGTTGGCCGATAGGAATAACCGGCAGAAAAGGACGATCTGCTGTGCCAAATCGCGTCAGCAAGAATCGCAAAACTTCCTCGACCTCATCTTTGAGATTTTTGACACCGGCAAAGAAAATTGCCGGGTGAACACAATGCGATCAGTATAAAGGCGCATTTTGCTGCGCGGGATAATGGGCCACTGATGCATTTTTTCAGTTGTTAAAAGATTTTCATGATAGTGCAACACAAAGAACAGGTACGAGAGCAGAGGGGTCATGCCCTCCTCGTAAAAGTCCACAGCGTTGCGGCCTTTGGCTCGCTGTGAAATCTGATCTCGCAGCTGTTCATGGCTGCTGCGGTGTGTTGCTTGAAACATCTGCTCATCGTCAACTGAAATGACCGGAGCTGCAGCAGGAGGCTTCTGAGAGCCTTGGGGGGCCGGATGTTTTGGTGGTGTCTTCGGCGCCGTTGTCTTTTGAAGATCGGCGACCGAAGCACCGGAACGAGCTGCGGGCTTGTTGCTGTCAGACCCCAAAGTAGGGTTGCTAGACATTTCAGCAGCTCCCAATAGAGGGTCCTCAGCCTGGGACTTAGAAGGCGGGGGACGGAAGCGAGGCAGGACCGGCCTTTGGCTCGGAGCTGTGAACGAAGAAGGCCGCCATTGTCCTGGAGGCCTCTCTGGACTTACATCCGGACTGCGAAAATGAGAAACCGGCTGTATCGTAGGACCAATGCTCGGGCGTGGTCTGGGAGGCATATGCCCTGCGCTAGCAGACACGTAAGGTGGTCGAGCAGGCGGCGAAAAAGTATGCGCAGGCCTGGGCTCAGCCGGTGCAGGCATAGGTCTGGCCGTCAGGTACTTCATCATGTCGCCGCTGATGGTGTCGACGCCTTCGGCGTCGGGGCCTGCTTCTGAACCGCTCAGGTTCCGAAGGCGGTCTTTCTCGACCAGTTTGGTCGACATGCTCTGAGGCAGCTCGGACCGGTCTGCTGGGTGGCCGATTTTGAATCGGCAATGGTGCGCGGGGTGGAGGGGAGGGTGCACTGATTCTGATCTTGTAGGCCTCACGTCGCCGAGAGTGGAAATCACGGTCACCGGAGGTGAAGGGCCAGTTCCTGGTAGGGGCCCCGGTGGTCCCCCATAGAAATGAAAATGATGCTGCTGGGCCATGGCTCAACAGCAAAGTTGGGGCAACTATCGACTACCCAAAGGCTTGATAGCTGATCTGCCGAATACACTTCAAAACACAAGACTCGGCAATGGGTTGGTGACCGGAAGATAGACATGCCCATCACCGATTGCAGTTGCAAACCAATTCTTGTTGGCTTCATTGCAAAGCACTCACAGGAAATCCTGCCTGTACATAAAGCTCTTTGAGTTTGCGAAGTTGCCCTGACATTGCCTCAGGGGGCCAGGCGTACGGACGAATCAGCGATGCTCGAGAAAAGTAGCCGGGTGCTGCTAGCTTCCAGGATCCTGCACTTGCTGGCGAACGAATCTGCCAGGGCTTCTCTGGAAGGTTGAAAGTTGCTGTCCGGGCTTTGGCATCGATAGTAAAGCCCAGCCATTGATGGTCTGAGACCGTTTCAAGCAAGATCCCATCATAAAAATGGGGATCACAGAATGCTTTCAACTGCTCAGATTGCAGCGTGGCTGTCGGCCCTAACAAAAGCCGGTTNATGGGGATCACAGAATGCTTTCAACTGCTCAGATTGCAGCGTGGCTGTCGGCCCTAACAAAAGCCGGTTGTCCACATATCTGAGAAACAGAAAAGACGAGGACAAAGTAGTTGGCAGAGGCAGAAGGAATTCTGCCATTAACGCCGGCAAGTCTGAAAGGATGAGGGAAACTTGGTTGCCAATGCAGGTTCCTTCGACCTGCGGACGACACTTTCCGGCCGCCGTGAACACCCCTGTTGAAAACGATAACTCAACGATGGCTGGGATGTCATGAATCCAACAGCGCTTGAGGCGGGACTTTGTCCTTCCCCGGGGTTGCCCGGGTGTCCTGTCTTGGACAACAAATCGATCGAGAGCACTGAGCAGTCTGTGTGCTGCTGATATTCTCGAACAAGGGTGTGTACCGATCGCAGGATGTCCTTGCGGGGCACTGCGTGGAAAAAACCCACGAGGTCGTCATTCCATTCGACATCGTGTTCTTCACTGGGTCTTGCCCAGTGTCTGTGGAGGGATTTCCACAGTTGTGGCATGCTTTGCATACCTGGATTGTCGGAGTACAGTGTCTTGGCAATCACGGTCAAAGCAATGGATGCCATCTCCAACAGTTTGCTGCACAAGGACTGTGCGTACGAGATTATAGTCCGTCCTTTGGCGAACTGCTTTTTGCGCTTCAGAAAACTGTGCCTCGTGGCAGCGAGGCAGATTTGCAAAAACTCCAGGAATACCGTCTGGAGAGATGTGCCGGGATTTCATCCAGCATCTTCTGCCGCCATTCTTCCGGCGAGCCCTCCAGGCTCCTGAATACTGAGGGATCATCCCATGTGTTACAAAGTCCACGAAGGAAAAACGGAGGACAGAAGCACACGATATGATTGGGATGATGATCCTCATTGTACAGGACCAGGTCCTTGTGCAAAGTAGACTTGACCTTCTGCAACATAGCCCAGTTCAATCTGGGAGTCTGCTTCAGCGTGTTTACATGCTGTAGCCATTGTTCTTCACAGAACTTTTGAAACATCGGATGAAGAGTGGTTGGAAGCCTGTGTCGTTTGAGCCACTGATCAAACAGAGCTCTGGACTTGGTCANGTGAAGTGTGGGTGGCACAATGGCAGAACACCCAAAGGCCTGGATGTTTTGGGCCAGTGCATCTTGGTGCGAAACTTGACCACACTCTTGAGCAACCCTTGAATTCGGTTGCGATGGGGATTCTCGATATTGCGACTAGGCTTGATGAGGGCATACACTTCCTCGTCAGCTGTCTGCCTGGACCTGAGAAGCTTCGAAGTATCAACAGCTGCTCGTGTACGAGATCCAAGCTTGAAAAGTAATCCCCAAGCTAATTCTCGAGAATTCTTGATAAAGAATCTCTGGTTGCGACGATGCATCCGTTTGTGCAATTTTTGCCACAACCGAAGGCCAAAGGTGCCACGCAACGAGGCCCTTCTCTTCGAGGAAATTCTGAAGCCCAAGGCTGTTTTCTTAATGAGAGCCATGGCTCGAGGGTAATTCAAAGGTGTTTGCCGCTGAGCAATGAGTTCATGCTCGGTGACCCATGCCAACTGATAGTTCTCGTACGACTGCAGGGCGCCAGAGCGAATTGGAAAAGATTGTCATGCGATGCCCTGCCGCCATTCTTCCGGCGACCCATCCAGGCTCCTGAATACTGAGGGATCATCCCATGTGTTACAAAGTCCAGGAAGGAAAAACCGATATGATTGGGATGATGATCCTCATTGTACAGGACCAGGTCCTTGTGCAAAGTAGACTTGACCTTCTGCAACATAGCCCAGTTCAATCTGGGAGTCTGCTCCAGCATGTTTACATGCTGTAGCTTGAGGACTTCCCCCGCCCAGTAACAGTGGAAAACTACTTCCCTTATATACAGCCACCCAGAAAAAGCACAACTGTTTGGAGGCCTCTGGAGTTTCCAGTTTTTGGGGGTCCCAACTGTNGAAGTCTCCTGGCTGTTCATTTTTCATATTTGGAAAACGGGTGAACTCACTAGATTTTCTTGTGCTTTTCGTTGTGGTTCAGATTGTGGTCACTGTTACTGGGCGGGGGAAGTACCCAAGCTGTAGCCATTGTTCTTCACAGAACTTTTGAAACATCGGATGAAGAGTGGTTGGAAGCCTGTGTCGTTTGAGCCACTGATCAAACAGAGCTCTGGACTTGGTCACCCAGTGAGCACGGTCTGGGAAAAATGTGCTGGCAGCGCTGGCCGATGTGATGCTGCCACATCCGGGTACCATGGCTTCGAATTCTTCGAGGCCGGCAGCCACATGGCCTGACGAAAAGCACCTTGTCCGGAACCTTGTTCCGATACTTGGCGCACGGACATGGGACCGCATCTAGCTTAAAGGCTGGGTCCCACATGGTTTCTTCCCAGGACTGAAAATTGTGAAGAAACTTCTTTATGCTTTGATGTGGAGCCTCTCTGAGGCTGTTCTTGGGAACATCAAAAGAAGGGAACAAATATTTGTACTGAATCATAATGTTTCGCAGCCACTTCTCGCACTGCGGAGTGAAGTGTGGGTGGCACAATGGCAGAACACCCAAAGGCCTGGATGTTTTGGGCCAGTGCATCTTGGTGCGAAACTTGACCACACTNAGTGAAGTGTGGGTGGCACAATGGCAGAACACCCAAAGGCCTGGATGTTTTGGGCCAGTGCATCTTGGTGCGAAACTTGACCACACTCTTGAGCAACCCTTGAATTCGGTTGCGATGGGAATTCTCGATATTGCGACTAAGCTTGATGAGGGCGTACACTTCCTCGTCAGCTGTCTGCCTGGACCTGAGAAGCTTCGAATTATCAAAAGCTGCTCGTGTACGAGATCCAAGCTTGAAAAGTAATCCCCAAGCTAATTCTCGAGAATTCTTGATAAAGAATCTCTGGTCGCGACGATGCATCCGTTTGTGCAATTTACGCCACAACCGAAGGCCAAAGGTGCCATACAACGAGGCCCTCCTCTTCGAGGAAATTCTGAAGCCCAAGGCTGTTTTCTTGATGAGAGCCATGGCCCGAGGGTAATTCAAAGGTGTTTGCCACTGAGCAATGAGTTCATGCTCGGTGACCCATGCCAACTGATAGTTCTCATGCGACTGCAGTGGCACCAGAGCGAATTGAAAAAGATTGTCATGCGATGCCCAGTATCTCAGCGATAGTTCGGCATCCATGAACTCGGTCTTTTTGAGTCTTGTGTACACTGCCATGCGATTCAAATGTCGCTTTGGCTGCACCGAGAGCAGTGCTTCCCACATAGAGCAGCGACGATGGCTGGCGGTAGCCGGTCCGAAGACGGCTGAACTCGAAATCAACTTGAAAAATGCATCAAACTGTGTTCGGTTCCTCCAACGATGAGTAGTGCAATGTGTCAGGATGAACTCCGAACTGTTGAAGTTTGCGCAGGATTCTGGACCGACGGCTGTCTAGTCCATACGAAGATCTGGGTGGTGCAAAATGAAACAGCAACACCAACGACATCAAGGTGTGTACCCAGATCAGCGGGATCTTTGGTATCCCATCTCCATACTCCAGCAGAAAAGCTGCAGCACTTCCCAAAATGCACACCGCCGATGCAAGTTGCTTACGAACTGCAACGGGCTGGGTGCGCATGTGTGCTGCTTGGGTTGCTAGTCAAGCAGCCTGAAATTGGCATGCACCAATGAAGGTCGACAAGTTATGGCAAGACATCCTGTCGGCATGCTTCTTCTGCAAGCCATACCTCACTGCCGTTTCGGCCAGGTCTTGCTTGGTGGCTTCGGAGGCCTGAATCACGGAGCATACGTCTGCTACGTGTTTCTTAAAAGCACTGGCTTTGCCACGAAATTGGCTCTGATGTTTCTTGAGCCATTTTTCCACCGCTTCATTGCTGGTGGAGCCAGGAACTGCTGACGGTGGAGCGGTCAGNACGTGTTTCTTAAAAGCACTGGCTTTGCCACGAAATTGGCTCTGATGTTTCTTGAGCCATTTTTCCACCGCTTCATTGCTGGTGGAGCCAGGAACTGCTGACGGTGGAGCGGTCAGCTCCTTCTCCAAAATTTCTTCAGCGGAAGTCTCAGTTCCCTTGGTTGGCAATGACGGGCCAGTGGAGCTCGGACTGTTCTGAGCTGCTCTTGGCTTTTTCTCTGGTAATGAACCTTGCCGACTCTTTATGCTTGTCAGGAGGAGCCGGGCCATGCATATTGGCTGCCACAGCATCCAAATCAATACGATCCTGCCTGATGTGGCGAAGCAGGTTCGAAACAAAAACTGCTTCTGANGCATCCAAATCAATACGATCCTGCCTGATGTGGCGAAGCAGGTTCGAAACAAAAACTGCTTCTGAGATGGATCGCACGAAAACCAGACTCTGGAATTCTCCGTTGGATAAGCAGCGGAGGCGGAGACTGAAGTCATCAAGACCCTTCCGTGTCAACTCCGTCACGCGAAGGTCAGCAATGTCCTTGCCAGCCAGCCTACTTTTTGTGGACCAGGGTCTCGACTGGATATTCCGAAAAAACTTCTTGTTAGAAACGGAATTGCTGTCGTAACATTCCCAGCCAGGAGCAAACGACGACGGGATTGAAACATTTCCACTCGGCACCGAGGATTGCGAAGGTGGAGAGGTTGCGGAAGGATGGTTGGTTCCCTGTTGCCAGTCACGGTTATTCCAACCCGACGAGTTGTTCTTGTCCCAAGACGAGCTTCCCCATGACGAAGTGGACCACCTACGGTTCCACGACATGTTTCAAAAGAGATGTCCTACTGGGAGTCCTGTCTCAGAGCTGAAAACGTGGTCTGCGGATGGTAAAGCCGGTGGTTTCATCGGATCTGAAAAAGTCAAGACCTGCAATGAAACCTGGCATCAAAAGCTGACATGAAGTCAGTAGCAATTAGATCATCGCGACAGACTGAATCGAATGCCGGTACCATCAGAGCAGAGATTTCATTCGGACCTGGCGGTTCCACTTCGGGAGCCAGTCAAGTTATCCGTGCCTTTATCGATGTCAGGCCTGGCAGGTACATGCACAGGCAGATCCCGCCGCAGGTAGCACGGTAAACGAATACAAGACCAGCTTGCAACTACCTGGATCACACTTAGGCATCCATCTCGCAGCCACTCATCCTGTGCTTGACCAGCCAGGCTGGACGTCATCATTGGAAGATCAACTTCCAGGGGTTCCAGGGCCCATCAGGTCTCAAGGCTTTTTTGTTTGTGCTGTTGTTGTTTGAACTGTACAAGGAAACTCCAACCCTCACTCATGCAAGAATGACATGTACGTGCATGGTCACTGACTGCACAACATGATGTTTGTGGCCACAAGCTGGACTAATGTGCCCATGCCGACCACTGCAGGTACGTTTACCTGTCTCAACTTCACGGAGCTTCGTTGGCAGAGGCCGTGAAGTGAGACCCTTTGCCCGTTGCAAGAATGCAATAAAACATGCTTGAAATTTTCGCACGTTCGATCAGCTGATGTGCTAGGTTGCTGCAAAAACCCTGTGTCCTCTTGGTAACAGAGGTCCACACACACACAGACACACACACACACACACACAGAGACACGCACACAGAGACACACACACACACAGAGAGGCACACACAGAGGCACACGCAGAGAGACATGCAGAGACACGCGAAGAGACACACGCAGAGACACACGCAAAGACACACGCAGAGACACACGCACAGACACACGCAGAGACACACGCAGAGACCCGCACAGAGACCCACACAGAGACCCACACCCCCACACCCCCACACCCCCACACCCCCACACCCCCACGCGCACACACACACAAATCTGCCATTTTCAACTCTCAGGGTTTTTGCTCCATGCCCTCTTGCTGCCTCGTTTTGTCGCCGGTCCTCGCCTGACCACAGGTCAAGTACTTCAGCACTGGACTTACGAAGCTGCGTGCGCAAGATGTGCCTGCATGCAGCATGCAGTACGGTCGTGCAGACTTTCGATGTGGAAGTACCAGGTAGAACAGATGAGATTTTCGCGGACTAGTGGCCATCAGTTTCTTGCGTGCTTGCCGCACATATCCTAGTTTCACCTATGACAGTCCAAACCTCACGAAATGAGTAACTAGCCCATTGAGCATCATTCCCCGACGAGCTGTCGCAGCAGCTTCTATCCGGAAAGCAGTTGCTTTTGGGACTCCGGTCTCACCCGCCGAAGTGAATTCGCCACAACGTGCCAGTAAAATACAGCGCAGGAGGCCTGGTTGTACAATAATGAATTCCAGCCACATGCTGTTAGGGCAGCAGCCACAAATCGACGTGTGGCCTGGCACCTTCAGCCACGCGCACCGATTGCAATACTCTAGCCTGTTATCTGTGGCCGCATGTGAATGCAGTACTAGCTGCCCGCAACGTGGCGGCTGGGCTTGTGGCTCGGCAGAAGGTCAAACAACCTTGGCAACGTTGTAAGATGTCTGGTTCTGGCGCGGCCGGCGCGGCTGGCAACGAAGGAGCAGCAGTCCGACACCTACTGCCTACTGCCGAAGAGTTTCCGAGCCTTCGCGAATGTGTTGCCTGCTCTGTGACAGGCTGGTGCAGCTGCAGCTGTAGGCAATGCTGCACTTACCGGCGCCAGAATGGGTGCATGACCAAGACATCTCAAGACTCCCAGTCCACGAGTGCAGGGTTCGTTTGGAGAGTCCCTGCAAGCAGATGGTACCAGGACATGAAAAAGACAGCAATAGCCTCCATTGTGACAGTGGCCATCATGGCATATCATGGCCATCGCCTTCGGGGCCTTTCGAGGCGCCGCCGCGGCACAGCGGGGTGTCGTGAGCCTCTCCATATACGTTCAGCACAACCCCGCCGGAGTGAAGGCATGGAGATAATGGGGGGGCCCCGTGTTTCGCCGCGGAACGTCGGACAGTGGTGCATACTCTATCCATCTCTATCCTTTGTGTCGGCAGGTCTTCTGCTGCCTGGCCGGCCTTGCCCTCTCGGTGATCAGCATCCTCAGCATTGCACGGACCTCAGCGAAGCCTCAGCTTGAAGTTGCCTCAAGGCCTCAA
Source organism: Symbiodinium sp. clade A Y106 (assembly GCA_003297005.1). Classification (NCBI taxonomy): domain Eukaryota; class Dinophyceae; order Suessiales; family Symbiodiniaceae; genus Symbiodinium; species Symbiodinium sp. clade A. The sequence continues at coordinate 49,362 of BGNK01003519.1, forward strand.
GGTTTCGGCGTCTGTACCACTCTAAGTGAAACGCAGCACAGCAGCCAGCAATAGTTTGCAACCGGCTTCGTGCTGAAAGTGAAAAAGCATATCCTGGCAAGGTTCTTTGCACAGATGCACATTACAAGTGTGCATAGTCGGACTGTAAGTGGCATGCATCGAAACCTCTCGTACGATTTCTCTGATACAGCATGTGTTGGTTGAAAGTTTCTGCACTGCATTCAGACGGATGTGCTGCTTGTGTCCTAACCATTTAAGGTGGGAGTTGTGCAGATCAGCAATGAGGCGGCTGCTGCAACTTGCTGCGTGTGGCAGACATGCTTTAGATAGTTTGTTGAAGCCTCTGCTGTTTGCACAACACCAGTGTGCACGCCAGAGCCTAAGGTCACAGTACATAAGACTCCATAAGACATGAATCTCAGACAGTGCACCGCATGCGGCTCTCAAAGAAGCTTGAAGAAGAGTGTGCAGCTCTGTCCGGCATTGTCCGGCAAGTAATTTCCGACCGTGGAGCAAGTCAAAAAACTTCGGACGCCAAGCCGATTCATAATTCCTTGTCTTGAATCTATTTTGCTTTCCAGGACCACTGGACAGCAAGGGTTGTCGCCTCAGTCCTGCTTCGGGTCAAGAACTCGAACTGCGCTTCAACAGCTTCAGGACTCCCTGCAGAATGTATACACATTCTTCTTTGGCCTAGTCATCTGTATCATCGACATGAAGGAGGCATCGTTGGATTGCTCGACTCCCTCTCTTCTAGCTTTCTTGGAGCAGGACTGGGCAAACAAAGTCTTTGGATTGCAATCGAAGAGACTTGGATCTTAAAAAGGCGTCGGTTCCTATGGGGTGCGCTGATTGTGCTTGGTCGGTGGGGGATCGATGATGATCCGTGATCGGACGTGCTGCGAAAACAGCAGAGCTCTGGGCCTGGGTCGACCGAAAATCTGCCGGCCGCCGCGGGCAACCTTTATCTCTTATACTGAAGCGTCAGTGAAGCGTGCGAATTTGATTCATCGGCGCGGCTGCGAACCTCCATTTTGTTTTCGATTGGTTTCCCTTGTTGTAAATGTGCTCTCATCCCCCTTAAAATCGAATCGGTCTTGGTGGAGTACTTGCATAGTTCCCTGCCTGCCAAACCGACCTCTGTAGGCAAACCCTACTCATGACCCCAATGCCCTATTCCACCATACAAAGGGGAATGGGGGGGCTTGGCCCGGTTCCGCGTGCGGACTCTCTCCCGGTGGAAGGAAGGAAGGTGTCGACCGAAACAACACAACTGTAATATCTAAAACTCTGCCATTTCGGTCGATACAAACATCCGAACTTTCACTCCTCCCTAACAGCCCGTAAAAAGCGGGGGCCCTAGCGCCCGGGCGGCTTAACTCGCCCCTTAAGCCTGGAGAAGAAGAGCGAGAGAGAGAGAGAGAGAGAGAGGGAGGGAGAGAGAGGGAGAGAGAGAGAGAGAGCTTCAGCGGCTGAAGCGAGCTGATGCTGCCGTGCTGGCGGGGGACACTCATGTCCGAGGCGAGAGTCAAGGACAGGCTCCGGATGCACACAATCCTGGTACGCCAGTCAGCCTTATGGTGCTGTGAAACATGGCCATGCCTCGAGTTCATCTTGAAGNGTTCATGGGGAGGCCACCGGCATGGGGGACGTTTCAACCCTCACCTGGACATTGAGCGGCAGATCGCGGCAATCGCTGGTGAAGCATGGCAAGAGCAAACAGCGGACCGCCAAGCATGGGCAGCGATGGAAGAACAGTTTGTCACGAGGTTTGATGTCCCGTGGAGCAGCGGGAACCAGGCTCAGATCGAAAATCTGTTGCCAAACCAAGCACAAGACCCGACGACGACAAGCAAGATGATGCGACGTCCTCGCCTCCGACCGTAACCTGTCTGCCGGTGAACCTCGACACCATGGTGACGAAGGTGAAGTGTAGACAGCGTAGACAGCCGGGGGACAACAACACCCCACAGCCAGAAGTTCGCCGAAAAAACAAGTGCCGAGAGAGCGAAGTTCGGGGGACAGGATGCATGCAGACTTGAGACTTTTCGCGCAGATGCCTGCAGTACAATGTGCACAAATACCTCGCCGCCGTTTTGCCTCCGATTTGTATTCCTTTTCTTCGACGATTACCACTCTATGTCGTAACCCGGACCCTTGACGTGACCTACTAAAATGCCCTACGACCTGCGCTACCACTTCATGCCTGACCCGACCTTCAACTTCCCGACCCTGTTGCTACGAATGGTCGCACTGATGCACGTTTCGTATGTAAAGCACTGAGCACAGACACAGACACAGCCGGTCCTGCAAGCAGCGACACAGCACTTCGAACAACTCTAACAGAGCAGAATGCACCAAACAGCAGCACACCTGCTGCTTTACGGCCTGCTTCTGCAGAGCAACTGCACCCCAACCCCTCCGGGTGGGGGAGACGGCAACCAGCCGAACCAGGTTCGGAGTGGTGCGGGAGACCC
>BGNK01003520.1:1499-28345 GCA_003297005.1 Symbiodinium sp. clade A Y106
CCGCTGTCCTTTACGACCATGTAGACCAAGCTGGCCATCGCCCAGGAGACCTTCAGGCATGAGAACCTGGCCAACTACAAGAAAGGCAACAGAAGCAGCAACAACCACAACCGCTGCCGCGGGCGTCAAGCTCGCAGCTAATGTCATGACTGATTGAGCCGGTTGCTGCTAGATCTACACTCTTATGACCGTGAGAATAGTCGCGATGACATGATAATCCTGTTCGCGGAGTGGTCGTANGACAGCCCAGGCACTGAACGGGGAACGGGTTGCTGTCCCGTTTGAGCGCTTTCGTGTTCAGCACCTGGCAGTGCGGCTCTCGAAGTGGCGCTGAAGATGATAGGAACTCCAGAGGCTCTACGTTTCCCGTCTGTTTTCGCGGGTCGTTGCACCAGTCTTCACCCCGAGATGTTTGCCCAATGGTATGAAGATGATGGTCTGATAGTGATTTGGCGAAGAGATCACCCCTGCTTGCTGAAGTTAGAGAGAGCTCTGCGCACTAAAACTTAACACTTCTTTGTTGTTTGTAGGGAGAAGCACAACAGAGAGAGAGAGAGAGCAGAGGCAAAGAGCGAGAGCAGGAGCAGGAGAAGGAGGGAGGGACCACAGTTCGATTGGAGAGAGCATAGCTAAGTCTTTCAGGGTTGAAGGTTTCGGTCACAGCTTGCACTTCAGTTCCAGTGCCTGCAGATCGAAATTGTGCAGAGTTTCTCCAACAGCTTTTACACATGTCCGTCCGAAACACATGATTGGATCCGTCCGCATCCGAGGCACAGCCACGTAGCAGCTAATCATCACCTGCGCTCACAGCAGCTGTCACAGCTGTGCAAGAAAGCGGTGGGCCGATGTGAATGTCTGAAAACTGAAGGCCTGCACAGCAATCGCCGAAGTTCAACAAGCTGCAAGTGGCAGGCCAGCAAGCATGCAAGTCTCCATAGCTTCCACAGCCGCCCTGTCCGGAACTTAGTCATCTCAGGCCTTGATCAAAGCCAGGCAAACCCCGAAGACGCTGAAGGTCATGGCTCCGCCCTTCGCCTTGCCCACCAAAACGTACCTTGCGAACCGCCCCGCCCGCCCCGCCCGGCCACGACTCACAACGAACAAAGTGAATCTGGGAGTTGGCCTCGAGAACTCAAAACGCTGAAATGATTTTGGGCTCTGCCTCTGATGCCTCTGAGAAGCTCCAACATGCCGGAGGAAGTCGTGAAAAGGATGAACCACTGCATCATGCTCTGAGCAGAACCTTTGCTTATCTTTGCTCTGTGCAAAAAGGACGCCTTCAGCCTCCCAACCTCGCTCGGCTCATGCGCACCCAAAGCCCAAAAGAACCTGCAAAGTCCCTTTTGGACAAGAGATCGCCCCCCCTAAAATTACACTTGGAGAGATGAGCCATCCAGAACCCACATCAGCGTCGCGGTGATGATGAGCTTGGACTGTGAAAGCACCGTGTACGTGGAGGAATCCTCCGCTTGAGGCAGTTTTAGATTCTGGAGCCCCCGAAGCCATCGACAGCTCTGACAAACTTCCAGAATCCGAATCACGAAATCGTTGCGTTTCTCCCAATAATTATCTCCCCCGAGCCCAACCTCCTTAAGCAGTCCATGGCCCGTCTCCTGCAAAGCTTTGCCCTGTTCACCACTACATGTGTCTGAGACCTTTGAAGATGGCACTTCGCCCCATTATTTCGCAGCTCCAGGATCGATGTAGTTCACGGACTCCATCTCGAAGATGTCTCCCAAGGCATAGATCAAGCCGATGTGGAAGAAGTTCGTGAGGTTTTTCGCCTAAACTCTGAAAATTATGTGGGAGGCGCTTAGTTCAGGGCGAAGAACCCAAGCTTCTACAGTGTTAGGGTTCCCACTCTAAAGCTTACAGGCAACAGTAGCCCAGGTCGCTGCCACACTGGACCTGACATCCACCTCTAACTTCCGATGTAGCTTTGCTTCATCTATCTGGTCCTGCTTCCTGCTACCTACTGACCTACTATAGCTACTATAGAAATGAGGATCCCAGTGCTTCTGGTCTTTCATTCAGTACCCTTTGCCTTGCCCCAGTTCCTCCCTGGACATGTTGCAGCTGCGTCTGGCCCGCGAGGCATGGTGCTGACATGCTTGGAGCCTCACGAGTCATGAAGAAAGATCTCGACCCAAGTAAATTCAGATCGGGGGGCATCGAAACATTTCTTCAAGTCCTGGGTTCCGCCAGTGCTGTGAGCCAACATCCAGCCAATGGCAACCTTAGCTCTCAAGACAAGCAAACCTGCAAACTGCCAAGCTCAAGCGTAGCATTCTATTCCAGAATATGTTCCTCCCGGAAGCACAGATGACTTGCGCGACGAAGATCACACTGGACACGGTGTACTTCGCCTGGGATTCGAAACGCGGCAAGATCAAGATGACTGATATGCCCGCTCAACTACTGGGCTTCTGCATCTTGATCTCTTGATCGAAAACCTGCTACGTCGTACGGATACGGCAAAGCCACCTTCTGAACAAAGGTCCTGCTCTGTGCAATCAGTACATCTTTGATGCGGACCGAAACTGTTGGCGGCCAGGGATCATGTGGGGAATCGCCTTTGGCCCACTCGATGAAAGAGTTGTGGCATGCTCGCTGCACAGTCACCTGGGCGCGCATGTTAAGGAAGAAGTGGTGATTTGAATCTCGAGTTCTGCAAAGCTCAGGCATGTCAACAAGCAACCAGCTTGACAAGCAGTGGACTGCAGCAAGGGATAAGTACCGAAGCACTAAGTTACATTATATGCCCATCAAGTTGCAGCAATGAAGGCCGCAGCTTTGGTCTGGACATCAGCCATCTGACGCAGGGATTCTGTGCAAACACACCAAGGTTCCCTTGCAAGCGCGTGACACAGAATTGCCCACCACGCCCGTGAAATCAGGCAAAGTGGATCGCTGAATCCGGCTTCGGAGACGATCAATTGCCTCCTCCACAGCCACGCACAAACAGAAAGTGAAGTCGCCAGTGCTAGGAATCGTTGGGCCAGAACGCTGCGGCGTGTCAGCTGCACACACGGCCGCGCATGCTGAGCAAACCTACAATCAAGCTGGACCTGCATTGCACAAAGCAGAGAATAGGTGCAGAGCCCCTACAGCTCAGCTGCACCTTGTAGCCCCAAGTGTAGCTCAGCATGTAGGCGGCGCCTTCACCACGCAGGACTGTGATCGATCTGCACAGGCCACAACAAGACAGCTCCTGTGCGGCTTTAGCCGCCTCCTGCATTCTGGCTTCCGAAGATGCTGTCGACATAAGCCGCGCCTAACCTGGCAACTTCCCAAAACGCAGAATGCACAACCGGGACGCCCTCTGATCGGCTCCTGCCATCACGCGGGCATCGGACTGCAGCGCCCTTGGGCCGAATGATGAGAGGCCTGAGTTCACAAGTCCCGGAAACGAATTCAAGGCTTCAAGAGTTCGTCTGTGCCTGGAGAGTGGACAGGAGCAAGCCACGATACGGCCGTTCTCAAGAGCCTAACTAAAGCCAAAACGCTCAATCTCGTAAACTCGCGAATCAATGTGTAGGCCACAGCGCGGCACCTGCCGAGGAGCAGAGGCGATGACCAGAACTGAAACGAAGGACTCTCTTTGATCCGAAACTCTAGAGGATCCGGGGATGCACTCACCACGCCAGTGCGCAGCTAAGCTCGAGCCTCGGGTCGTGCGGGCCGTCTGGTCTAGCGACTCCGAAACCTACAGGTGGCGCCCAGGTTGAGCGCCCCACACCAAAAAGCACCTACCCCAGGACCCCAGGAGTTGGGAAAGACAACCACGTCACGCTCCGAAAACAAATTCCCAAAGCCCAGCCGCTAGACCAGTACTGAACCTGCACCCCAAACCTAAGTGTGAACACGGCCTCGGGGAGCAAGGAGTCGCGCAGATGTGCAACGCTGACCTCACTTCAACATGGGCTGACAAGACTTAAGCAGGCCTACCTCGTTTCGCCTGAGTTTCGACTCCAAGCGTCTCCACGGAATTCGTGACCCAAACACTGGTCGAACAGGTAGTTGCAAAAGTCGGGGATGCGCGCCTCTCAAACTTCACGCATCAAGTTTCAGAGTCGAATGGCCTGTCCAAATCCTGTCCAATCGATCAGCACACCTGTAAACTGCGATCGTAAAGCCTGAAGAAACCAATAGCAGCAATACTAAGGCACAAGAATGGCAGCAACAAAAAGGACTGCAGCACATGAGCTCAACACTGAATGAGACCAGGGATAAGGCAGGATCCTTTGCAGGGCAAGTGGCGAGTTCGCCATCTTCGGTTGGTTGACCGGCCTGAAACTCTGTGAGCTTCGGCATCCAAGCTTCAGAAAAGCTTGCAGCGATATCTTCATGGCTCTATGTATGTATGTGAGCAGGTAGGTAGGTGGGTAGGTAGGTAAGTATGTATGCATGTATGCATGTGTCGAGGTACGTAGGTATGCAGGTACGAACGTATGTATGTAGGTATGTAGGTATGTTGGTATGTAGGTATGTGGGTATGTAGGTATGTAGGTACGTCCGCCTGTCCGTCCGTCCGTTCGTCCGTCCGTCTGTCTTTCTGTGTGTCTGACTGACTGTCCATCTGTCTGCCTGCATGTTTGCTTGCATGTGTGTGAATTTTTCTTGTTGCCAGTTGCTGGTTGAGTTAGTACTGGATGGCACTATTTTTGGATGCTGCTAGCATTGTTATCAACAGGATCTTGGCTAAACTGAGTTTCTCGGCAGGTGTTTTGTGAGAGACCTGGAGAAAATCTGAACTCTACCTGGACTCTACCTCCGAGTCTCCTACGCTCGTGAATTCGAAACACGCGCTTCGTCCGTTCAAACCCGTTGGAGGATGTTTGATCACGTTTGCGCATGAGGACATGGCCGCCTGCCTGATTCTGATTCTGGCAGTGCTGTGGTGCAATAACACTGGCTGAGACTGTGACAATACTTTACTTTCGGTCGAGTTGTGCCAGCATCAACACATTTTTCATGTCAACTGCTTGGGTTCACCGGGTCGTGCACATGCTCCAGCAGGTCGTGCATGGTGTCATCGTCGAGGTCTGGAACCTTTGCCAGAAGAGCAAACCACATCATCGTGCACATTATGCCAACGATCCTGTCACGCACGGTGCTCGTGCTACCGATCGTCCACGAACCTGCTTTGTGCACATCTGCATTTGATGCGGCTGCTGCCACCAAACAACTACACAAACCGTGTTAGCCAAATTGACATGATGAGACATGCGTGGCAGTAGGCAAAACCGGGAGACTCCCTGACGTAACAGAGACTTTGAGATCGGATGCCCAGGGGCCACTCGTTGCAGAACTGCACGGAGCTGCGCAATCGTCAAGGCCCGCTCTCCTCGGCCAATGTGCTAGGCTCTGGTGACAGGTCGATTGTATCCCTTGGTTCCAGGTCATCTCACATACTGGATGTCTGTTACCGGGTTCGCATAACAAGCTTTCTGCTCCAAGTTCTACTTAAAAATCCGACGTTTGTTTCATGAAGGACCGACCTTTGAGAGTCAGGCGGAAAACCGCGTCCCTGAAAGCCAACCCGGGGAAGCTTGCATAGATAGCATGGTCTCGCTGCGAACTGCTGAGTTCTCCAAGCTGCTGAAGGCATGTAAGACCTCTGCAGCTGCCTCCATGGCTGCAATACTTTGGCGTCGCGGCTTGGTCTGTGAGGCAATCCCGACCCGCTGGGCCTGTTGGCCTCACTCCAAGCTTGGAAAGCTTGTTTTCGACTCCCTGTTTCTTGTGCCACATCCACTAAGCAAAAATCGTGGACAAAGCATGACACATCATGAGACTCATAGCTTTATCGCCTTGATCGTCAGGGCGAATCCACAGCGGCATAGGCATGAGCGAAGCCAATAAGCCACGCGACAACTGCAATTAAACAGGAAATGAATCTTGCCCAGCGCCACCCAAGGTCTTACTTTCAAGACGATTAACAGTGAGCCGCACACTCTACACCTGAACCTGAGTCCGGCACCTCCTGTTCCGCAGCCGCCGCGGCCTTCACGCCACACCCACTCTGATAATAGGAAACTATGATGCAAGGTGTTCAGGACTTACGCATGCCATTGATTTCCTCATGCGTTTTGCTGCTCGCGGAATTTAGCATGTCTGTATATGACAAAAGAACGCAAACTTGCCGATCCTGCTAGGTAACTCCAAAACAATATTAACGAAAATCCTCGGTATTTGCTGCAATGTAGCAAGACTGCCTTGTCGAATACCAAAATGGCAAGGAAGATTGCAATACTACCTATAGGGTCCAGCGTACCTCAACCACAACCACACACAATAATTCTAATCGAGTCTCATGGCGTTTCGATCCAAGTAGACCCCCATTTCCCTGCTGGCCTGCCGCTCGCTGTCCAGGCGTAGTGGGCCCTGCGCCAAAACGGGATCTGCCGGACCGCAACGACAAGTCAGACTCGCTGCTGTGCCTGAAGTGTCTTTGACGCTGCTTCCGGAAGCTCGGCCGTGGAAGCCTGACAGAAGTAGGGGTCAGCGTTTGTTGAGGCGGACGTTGGGCAAACAACTTTCGAATCGTTGAGGTACATCCAGCAGTTCAACCAAACTGCTGGCCATGAAGCAGCTGGCTGCTCCGGGCCCGCGGCATGCGAGCGGCAAAACCCATCAAAATCGCAACTCACGGGCCCAAACTCCCGTGCCCTCAAAACATCCGAAGTAGGGCTCCTGCAGAGACCGCCTTCTGCACTCACCGAAACACAGCGTGTACCCTATACCTTCCTTATGATGCTGAGAAAACCTGCATCTCGAAATTCCCGAATTGAATCCCGTTCTTGTTGCCCTACATCGTCTTCCCAAAAGTTAAGAGCAACCCTAAACCCGCAAAGACCCCCAAAGATCCTTGGGCCCCTTTGTGAAGCCTAAAGAGCCCGGTGTAAGGGCCCGGCTGGCAAGAGCAGGACGAGGCTCTGAAGCCTGGATCCGCGGCTTGCAGAGACTGGCAGAACTCCGGCAGTTCTGGGCATTTTTGCAGGTTCGGTGCACTCGGATTTCGGTTTCTTGTGCCTCATACTTCGCAAGGACGCGGCCGTATGGCAGGGTTAGACAAGTCCGACTTCAAAGCAATCAACTGGTTCGATGATCGCAGGAAGATGGACAGTGTGCCATCGCAGGGTTCAGAGTTTACGGTGCTGTCTTCCTTTTTGTGGTGGCACCCTTGCCGCTTTTAGTTGCTTTGCCAACGTGACTATTGCAGGAGTGGCCCACCAACGTCTTAAATCAATCCCTCATTGACCTATCCTTCCACGGATCCTTGGAAGGAGTGCACAATTAGCGTTCAACCTTTGTCACTGACCTGAGACATCTGAGTTCGCCGCCGCTTATCGCCAATATTCCTTACCGCGACCCTGCTGTACCCTGTTGCGCTTTCGTCCCGTAATACACGGAAACCAACCCCGGCTGCTTTGGGCTACGGGCTTTCAGCCGTAAGACCCTGCCGACAAGTCACGCACTGGCCGTCAGGTGTGCTGGTGTCGACGCAGCTGCCGCCAGTGCTGCCAGAGGTGCTGCTGGCAGGCCAAGGCGCCAACTGCGGAATCATATCTCTCCCCTTTACAGAACATCGGATTCGGTCTTGCGGCGCTCTTTTAGGGTATTAGAAGCTGGTTTTGGTGCCAATTCCGTGAGTACCGTTATGGACAGATTCGCTAGAACTTCACCGACACGTTTTGCGAGCAAGAAGTTTGCAGTAGCTTTGCGTACGCAGGGGACATGCGCCTCCAATACTACCAATGCACGCATCTGTTCACAGCTGAAGCTGTGAAAGCCGCACTTGAGAAGTGTGAAACCACTTCGAAAGCATAGAAAACCTAGTTTGCAACGTTTCGAAATGCAGAGACAGGTAAACCGAGCAGAACCCGCATTGCCCACTAGCAACAGCTACAGTAAAAAGAATCTAGAGCTTCTTCTCATTGTCGAAACAGAATGGTCAGGATCAGTCGCTTCCAAATGCACTGAAACTACTTTGATCCAGAGGCTGCTTTGATCTGTTTCCGAAGCAGTCAGGCCTGGCGCAGCCCTCCAAAACGGAGGCTACCTGCATGACGGGGCCATGGGGTAGACACAGCCAGCATGGTGACAAAAGCCTCCGGCTTTACCTGACACGCGCGTGGCTCCGAACTTCAGACCCTTGTCAAAACCCTCTCTTTTCAGCCGTCTTGCCAGAAGTGACTTGCGCCGAGCTAAAACAGCGAGAGGCCACATCGTGCAAAGGGTTAGAGACGTCTGAAATGCAGGTAGGTGGGTGGGGCCTTCGTGGCGGATCTCGCGGCACACATTCAATTGCATCAATATCCTGCGTGCATCATACAATCTCATACACAAGTCCGGTCCTGTGCCGCTTGGCAATGCAGAATGAGGACCGAAGTCAGTCCACTTTTACAAGCAAGAGTCCGAACTCTCGTTCCTCCAGAACCATGGACAACGCTAGAAATCTAAGAAAAGCTAAAAGCTACTAATCACTAATCTAAGTGGCCTCGACTACCCTGTTCGGGTACGGAGGCCATTCCAAAAACGTGTGAGATCCACATGCCCATTGAGGGAAGCGATCTCTTGAGGCGAAGTGCCGCTATGATCTGCCTTGGAAACATCTGCCACTGCCTCAATGAGGAGCCTTACTGTGGGGAGATGGGCATTGGCGGAGGCAACCCACAAAGGCGAAGTGTCTGTTGGAGGCCTCGTCTGATCTAGATTTGCACGAAGCAGAACCAAGAGCTGCACCATCCGCAAGTGGCCTCGAGAAGCTGCGATCCAGAGTGCCGTTGCCCCTGTGCTCTTGTTGGCTGTGTTGACGCATGCTTTGGTGTTGGCCAAAAGTCTCACGATTTCCAGATAGCCCTGGCGGGCAGCGAACCAGACCGGAGAAGTGCCCGTGGCATCCACGGCATTGATCTCAGCTCGCGCTTCCAGGAGCAAGGTTAAAACATCTAGGTGGCCATTGCTAGAAGCAACCCAACAGGGCGACTTGCCTGTTCTGTCTGCCTGGTTAGTGTTGGCCCTGGCTTGCAGAAGCTCCTGCACGATGTCCAGGTGCCCTTCCATGGAAGCGCGCCACAAGGGCGAGGCCTCCTCGTTGTTGGCTCGGTTCTTGTTTGCCCCGGCCGCAAGGAGAAGGCGCACAACCTTCAGGTGACCTTTGCCACATGCAATCGACAATGGAGTGTCACCTGTTGGGCTAACCGCATCCACACAGTGGCCTGCTTCTACGACAATCTGGGCAACACTGGAAGAGCCCGTCTCACAGGCGATGCCCAAGATGGACATCCCACGCGGGTCCTTGCTATCTATGCTCGCGCGAGCCTCCAACAGGAGACGTGCAGAGTTACTGCTTCCGGAGTGAGCTGAGACCTGAAGCGCGCTGCGGCCGTCTGGAAGTGTCAGATCTGGCTCCAAGGGCATTTTCAGGAGGCGCTCCATGTCCTTGTCCGCTTCTGCACAGCGGAGAAGGGCCTGAAGATCCCTGGCGTTCGCTGGACTGAACCTGCCAAGCGTTGGGCTGGGACATCTCCTTCACAAAAGAAGCGAAAGAAAGCAACTTTTGCCCGAGAGTCGGAATCACGACCAGCTGAAGGCTCGTGGGCAACTCCAGGTCCATCATCAGATCAAACAGAACCTCCCGTGCCACTTGAAAAGACATGGAGGGTCGGATGAGCTATGAAAAATCTCAGAGTTTTCCCCGGTCCTCCTCGTCCTCCAAGACTCTGTCCTGGAAAATCAATCTCTGCCTGCATTCTGCGGCCAACGGTGAGCTCAAGGACTGCTTCGCGCGGTGTTGAAGACGGGCTAGTTGTTTTGCTTATACTCGCAGCTTTGTGACTCTTGCTAACTAGATTAGTACCACCCAGGCGCCCAGGGACTAATTGTTCAGCGAGGTGGTTGACAAAGAACGGTACGGAGTAAATCCCTTTTGCAAAGACTGTCGTTTTGCATATTTGCCAGGCTGCCTGAACCTTGACACTGCGAGGAGCAGGCAGAGGTGCTCCTGCAGCAACTTGCAGCACCAGGAATTGCGACAACGATCAGGAAATCAAATTGCCGATGCTTACATTTGGCCTTCAAGGCACGAACTGTGTCGCCGCGTGTCTGCACCATTTCTTGCAACTCCTGGTGGCGAGAATGGCTCTCCCTCGACTCCCTCTTTCCTTCCCTTCCAACACTTCTCATTCTCACCTCTAGACTCTAGGCTGCTTCGATGGACGCTTCCCTCTCCTGCATATCCAGGCAGGCTGCGACTTCCCCGTCCACGGAGCAAATGTGCAGCTCGCCCGTCCCAGCTCCAACACCATGGCTGTGCTGCGGGTATCCATGGTAGCTTAAACACGACATCTGCCCAGGAGCCACAAAGCCAGGGCTGCGGCCGGGCAAACCCTGTCGAAGTAACTTTGGAGCAGCCGCACCACTTCCCGTCCGTCAGCGTTTCATGACCCTGCGCATTGCCATTGCCTGCTGCGGCTGAAGCCTCGGAGCTGCAGAGGCAGCCGCGCGGCAAATGGCATGGAGCAGCTCTGCTGACCTGAAGCATCTTCAAACTCATGAAGCGGGCATCACAGGCATGCGGTCCTCTTCTGCGCACAATCAAGCTCAACTCGGGCAGCGGCGCCACGGCCGCCTCCATTGCGAGCTCACTCCTCAAGGGGCCCCGCCCGACGTGGGTCTGAAGACGAAGGGAGCTTGAAAGGGCCAAGCATCGAAGGGCTCTTAGCCAGGAAGTCGGCTGCAGAAGCTCCAAATGTGATTGCACAGAGGCCCATCCTCACGAGATTCACTTCTGCAAGGGGCTGATTTAGGTGAATGATCGTGTGCGTGAGGTGCATCAACGCTCGCTTCCGTTCTCGGACAGCGGCAGCAGCCCCGTGCCAAAGCCCACATGTCCGCCAGTCTACTGACTCGAGAAGCGAGAGTCGAGACTCGCCGACCCAGCCGAGCGGCTCGAAGGGCAGCATGAAGGCCGCCCGCTTGGTGGCGAGCATCGCAGCCTCCGGAAGCGCAGGCCAAGGCCCGCACGCCCGCCCGATTCACACGGCACCACATGCCCCTCGGCCGGCGAGCTCCGAGCTCAATCCGAGCTCGGCCTCCTTGAGGAAGGCGTCCGCGTCCCTCACGCCGCCTCGCATCGCCGCTTCCGCGAGCTGCGCGAGATCTGCCGCCGAGGCCTTCGCAGCTCAAAGCGGCAGGCCTTCCGCCAAAAACCGCCTGGCTCCTGACAACCCGAAGTACCGGAAATGCAGAGATTCTGAGCCTCGTCCAGTGTGAACCTGCAGCAGGCGACTAAGGCCGAGATGTGCGCCGCATCATGGAAGCGGAGGGCGCTGTAGGCTTTGCAGACCTGCGGGACATAACGGTTCATGTCCAGCTGACCCACTTCCATCAGCGCCCCCCTCGGCCTTCGCCGATAAGCCATGTTGCCAACTTGAGTGTTCAAAGGCCTGGCCTTCGCCACGTCTCTGGCTCGAAAGCCGTCGGAGGAAAGCCGCGCCTCATGGGGGGATCTTCACGACATGCGAGGAGATGCTGCTTGCGCCGTGAACTCGGCTCTTGGTCACTCGAATCCTCGAGTCGCCCCTCAGGCCTCGAGCTGCGGCGCAAGCGCTGCGAGGAGCTCGCCTTCTGCCATAACTCGCAAGAACTTCTATCTGTTCTATCTCATACTCCTCATGACTCCGAGCACACGGCAGATCTTGAAACTGAGACATGCCACTCCCATCACACAGGCATGTCATGCGAGCACCTTGCCTTGGACGTCTTTTGTCTCACCGAACGCCACGCTCGAAAGCATACATCCCGGTCGGAAAGACATTTTTTACAGCGCCAGCCCAAAGTGGAAAGGAGTCTCCAGAGAATCTCCTTAGAGGAGGTGGAGCAAAAGGCCCTTCAGGTACTGCGACTCTGGCAGCATCAAATGACCGGGATGATCGGCGGCCTTGCCAGAGCTTCGGTGTCAACACTTCGCTCCGCAACAGCTCTCAGCTCTCATTACGGAGCAACGCCCCGTATGAGTTGGCACTGCCGCGTGCACAGGGCGCCTGGCGGCTTGTGGCCGCCAGCCGGTACTCTCTCTGAGCCCAGGCCAGGGCACCTCCGAGCGATTTGAGGAAAGCGGTCCAGAAGGCCTCAAAAGCTCCGGAGTCTCAAGCTTTGCAAGCCGGGGAGCGGCTCGCCGCCCCAGAGAGCTCGCGTTCGCCTGGCAGAGGCCGGAGGACGAAAGAGTGCCAAGCCGGAAGCCGCCTCGCCCTCTCCTAGCGGCCTGGCCTATGCTGTAAGTGCAGGAGGCCACGAAGAGCCAGCCGGGAGAGGCGCAGAGCTGCGCGGCCGAGTTCAGAAGCTTCCTCGGAGCTGCTTCTGGCTGCTGCTCCACAACGAGCTTTTTCATTCAGTGCTCAGCGCGTCTGATTCTGGTGGGAGGAGCATTGCAAAGCGATGCAAGCCTTTTCAAGCTTGAAACGGAAGACTGAAGCATGGAAGCCCAAGCCGCTCGTAGTGCCGAAGCGCCTGAGATGGACAAAAAGGCAAAAACTCTTTGCACATTCCGTCCCGGACTCCGGACCACTGCTGCCCGTCCCGTGCCTTCGGTGCACCCATGCGATCCACTCCCAGGTTAGGAGGGTCCACAATCCTGAGTTCCAGCTGATGTCTTCTTCGGGCGAGGACGAAGATGTTGGAGGGGAGTGAGCAGCCACGAAGGGAGACACTGGGTAACAGCTCTGAAAGATCGGCTAGCTGAGGACCATAGAACGGGGTTGGCAAGAACCACGTGAAATTCGAGTTGCGCCTATGCCTTTGCCACCAGCCGGCACGAGATCAAACTCCGTGTCGTCACCTCTGTTGGCAGCATCTTGCCCAGTGCGCTCCTGCATAAAGAGACAACATGCAAGCGCTGCAGGCTAGGGCCGCTCCGTCTGTTAGGGTGCTGGGCTGGTGGTCAGACCATGGAGGGCAAGAGCCTAGATTCTAGATGTAGTCACTCCTTGCCGCACCGACCGAAGACAAGCACAAGCTTACAAGGGAGCCTGTCACAGCTTGCGATGCGTTTAGCATATGTGCTGCTGCAGGTGACGGCTAGTGAGTGCAGCTCGTGCGGTTGGCTTGCGCCAGGCCATGTTCGAACCGTCCGTCGTCTGGCGCTGAAACAAAGTGCAAAAGACGTCCCTAAGTCCGGCTCCTGTAAGAACTTCATCGCGTCGCCCTGCACCTGCCTGAGTTGGGTTTGGGACATTCCGAATTCCATAAACTATGGGCCGCCCTTCAACGCGACACGACACAGCTCCGGAGCCTGACCCGTGGCGACACGGAGTTCATCGCAGCGCTCCGCCGGCAAAGCTCCAGAGCGGCCTGGTGCAGGCTAGAACCGATTGTTGACACAGCTGGGAACAACTGCTGCAAAATCAAGCAGGTGCTGCAGGCTGCTATGGCATACTTCTGAGCATGGAGTCAAAGGGGACTCCGCCGAACCTCGCTGCTGTCCACACAAACCACTGACTCCGCACCTCAGCAGAACACGCCTCTAAACCAGACCACTCGTGCTGCTTCTGTAGTCTCTAATTCTGGACTGAACCATGGTACCATGCAAGATCTTTGCATGGAACCAGCAACCGCAAAGCTCACCTCTGTTACCTGCCTTTCCCCAAGAGCTTGATTTGGCTTCCGCTCAACCGCTGCCAGGCGCCATAGTGCGCCAACGTCACGCCGAAGCCGCCGACCTTGTTTTCGGCTGAGCAACTATAAAGTGCTGCGGCTGCCCCGCGTCCCTGAGATCAGGATATGCTCCCACCTGTCCTCCTCGGTACACATCGAGCCGAAGTAGAGGAAAGGATCTACAGGGCTCGCCCGGAGCGTTTTGAAAACTCGTAGGCAGTTCCTATTCCGCTTGAGCGAATCCGCAATGACCCCTGTTTTGTTTTGCTAGAGCTGCGAGAGAACCAGCTCTCGGGAGCAGGTCAGAATTTGCTCTAGACAGCATCAAGCGGCATAGCTGTAAACGTCCAGCACTCGAGGAGTATTCGCGACCAGAGATGCCAACAACGTCCGGTGATCACGCTGGTCATAATACCAACCAGTCTTCTGGCCACTGAGAAGATCCTGGGTCAAACGTGCCAGCGGAACAGAGTGTGAGAACGTGCACAGGCCACTTCAGCACAATCCTTCCCGGCATGAGCGGATTGACGACAGTTAGATCAAAGTGCTGCCACGCATCGACTGCAAATGAGACGCCGTTCCTTATCGTCGAGGAGACATCCCTCTGTGCTGCAGCCCAACCTTTCTTCTGGAAATTTCTTCGGCCCCAATCATCCCAGAATCTCTTGGAGAAGCCTTCATGGGATTTTCTTTCTTGTGACGTTTCTTAGCCTCCACAAGGGGCCAATCTTTCACCTGGCGTCTCCCGCAGCTCCGTGGGGCCCACGTAGCGGCCCGAGAGCACCTCCCGGCGCAGCGCTGCGCCCCTTGGCGCAGCCGTGAAAAGCAGTACAGTAGCATGCGTTTGGAGTGCAAGCTGAGGTCTCGGAAGAAGGATCTGTGCTGCTGTAGATGTGCGACCAGGATGCTCGCGTTTCCGCCCGAGCGTGTCCTCACTCTCCGCTTCGGGGCCGGTGAAATCGAGACTTTGATACTACGTGGACTCTCTCTGGAGAGGAGACAAGGGAATCCCAACGTCCTGACGGATGATGACCACCTTGGGCTTCAAGACCTGCTCAGGGCGAAGAGCGCCACCGCTTAGCGGCTTAGCGCTGTTGCCATCGCCACACGTGCACAGCCGGAAGCACGGCCGAGACAGTCCTCCTCCAATGCATCGACAAGGGGCCACCTCGGCAAAGACTCTTGCACGTGCTTCGCTCTATATGGAGATGTTGCAGAACTCGCTCACCTCAACATTGAGAGGTTTGCGGCCAAGCGTCAAAACCAAATCCATGCCGGCAGCCGGCGCAATGACTACATGATCCGCATAGCCTGCAGTTGGTCAACACCCTCATGCTTGAAGGATGCAGTACCTGAGGAGCGTAGACGAGGGAGCCTGCTTTCCGAAGCCATACACTCTCCGCGGTGTTTTAGAGCACTATCAGAACACGCAACATGTAAAAACGACGAAAGAACAAATCTGGACCACCTCAGCACACCCGGATCGGTGGCACAACTTCTGAGTTAGGGTGCTCCGAGCTGCGATCGATCATCAGGCCAGGGAGACCATCTGCCTGTTTCAGGGCACAGATTCCGCAAGTGCAAGCTTCGAATCATGACGGTGGAGTTTCGAGCACCGAAACCATGTCTAGCATAGCGCTGCGCTCATGGTTCGGATCAAAGCGAGTGGGAAGAAATGCGCCTCTCCGTGGACCAAGCGGTAGAACGGCTCCGGAAAGAGCCTCTCGATTTGGGATGGGTTTTTGATTCGAGGGATGTGCGTTGCCACTTGGTGATGACACAGCTGTTACATCTTTGCGTGTCAAAACCAGCCCTGGACGTGGCGTCGTGGTTGGACCGTGCCGGGCCTCTCGCGATAGGCGAGGCACTTCTGCAATCGCGTTGCGAAAAAGGCAGCGTCGATGCGCACCTCTGCAAGCAACATATCGAGTGCCAACCTT
The DNA here is from genome assembly GCA_003297005.1 of Symbiodinium sp. clade A Y106. NCBI lineage: Eukaryota > Dinophyceae > Suessiales > Symbiodiniaceae > Symbiodinium > Symbiodinium sp. clade A. Next base: position 17,099 of record BGNK01003520.1, read on the forward strand.
TGCACCTCTCAACAGATGTGAGCTTGAAAATGTGAAAATGTGTGCGTCACAATCAAGATACTCGCGGTTCCAAGTCAGAGATCCGGATCGCAACAGCAAGGGAGGCTACACTCATTTCCATGCATCAGGCCCCGCATCCGTGTGAGCTCTCGAGCCGCATGAGCTAGGTTCCAACAGCTCTGGACCCTGGCGCTGTAGTCACTGGAAACAGCATCTTGTCAAGATCACCAGAAGAGAGCATTGAAGCAAACACTCGGTGGCCCGGTGGTGAAGTGATTGGCTTAACTGTACCAAAGCCGAGATGCATACGCGGTGGTGCACAGCATGCGGGCGGCGAAGGAACCGAGCCTTCGACTGCAACAACCGTTTGCGCCAGTTTGTATTCACTGAAGGCACGCATACCCGTCAGTGCTTGTGCCTGGTGATTGCAGTCTTCTGGTTTTGAGAAGACATGCAAATGCTTCGTGTTTGCTGCACCAGTTCTACACTCTTGTGCGGCCAGTCTTCCTACGCTGGCCACTGACAAAGTGGCTAGCCTCGCCCCAAACCCAAGTCAAAGCATGCGGCCACTATTTGACGTAGACTTGGGGGCTTTTGTGAGTCGCAGCGGTGAGCATGTTTCGGCAGGGCACCCGCTGTACAGTGCCACCCCGAGCACGTCGCCATCCGTGGCCTGGAGCAAGGCACTTCAAGCTTCGCCCAACCTGCCCCAACACCGGCCTCGACGTTAACGAGGCAAGGCGTAAAGGCCTGTAAAGCCTGCAGAAGGGGCATGCATTGACGACAACTTCGTTCAGCACCAGGGTCATGCCAAGATCGGGTGCAGGACGACGGCGGTTGCTTTCGCGTTTCGACGTGCTTTCGCTTCACTTCCTGCCCTGTTTTTCGGCGGCCAACCTCCGGGTTGCGCACCGCCTTGGACGGCAGCCACGGGTAGCCTCGGCGAACTTTGGCCTCCGGACGACCCGCGCATCAGGGGGAAAAGGCTCGAAAAGCTGCTCGACAAAGAGGTCTCGGAAGCTCCGAGCTTGCGCCGCTTGCGTCGCTTGCGCCTCGGCTCCTTCCCGGAGCTGCAGCGTGGGTCGGCGATGCGGGTCATCGCCTCTGGGCCTCGGCTCTCGACAATCCTCCGTACCTTCGAATTCGTTTCTCTTCTCTTTGGCGCCTGTAGCCGCTCCCTGGGGTCCACAGCGCCCGGGCCCGCGCCGGCCGCGGCTGCAGCCGCAGCAGGCATGGCCATCGGTGCATGTGGAGCGTCACTATGCTGTTCAGCTCACAGGTCTTGTGCTTTGGGGAGACTGCTGGCGTGATAAAGCCACAGCGATCGGTAAGATCATCGCTGGCCCAAGAAATGCCGCTGGTCCCCAAACTACGTAGCTGGCAATGCCATAGAAAAGAGTGAGGAGGGGAACATTCCAGAACATGCTGCAGATGTGGCATTCGGTAGATAGACCATGCAAGGTTCTGTATGTCTATCCGGCTCATGGCTTAGTGTGGGACAGTGTAGGATATCGTGACGCACCAAACCACTCCAAAGGGACAAGATCTCAAGCCGAGAACAGCTTCGCAAACGGCTGCATTCAAGCACTGCCCGGAAGGGGCAGCTAAAAACATGATGACTAGACAGTGCAGGCCCAGCAAATGATCCCGAAGCTCCCCGACTCGTCTTCGCACGTTGACATCCAATTTCATCGCAGCCCTCAGACCTTTCCGTAACACTTTCCCGTCCCCCCGTCGCTTCTCTGCACCTCCTCGCAGCAGTCGCGGAGCCAGCGTGGCGGCGGCTGACAGGGCCCCACGGCCACGGAGTTCCGCGATGCGGAGCCGAAGCTCCTCTGACTCTGCCCCCAGCTCAAACGAACACACACGGCAAGTAATTCTACTCGAAGGAAACAGGAAGCCTCGGCTCATCCGTTTGTCTTTTTGGCCAACTGCCAGCGTCTAAACACCGAAAATATCTCAGTCTTGAGGTCACCGGCACATGGCTCAGTAGTAGGTCTTGCCGCCGCCCCACTTCTCTGGGATGGTCTGGTTCCTTGGCACGGCAAGGAGGGTCTGAAGGCAGAAGGGGAGGTCTACGAAGGATACAAAGTCGGATCTGTCTCTACTTGCCGCCTCGGACGTCTTTCGCCTTTTCAGGTTGAGCCATGTCGAGATTTCAGCAGACAAGTTGAAACCCCTGTTGCGGTCCCGAAGTTGCAAGCAATGCAGTCCAACGGCTGGTAGAGGATGTAGGCAGACATGTCATACAGGTCCTCCGGAAGGCGAGATACGGGATTTCTGGACTCGAAAATTCACGGCCAGTGCAAGCAAGCTTCCTTCGGACTTAGTCTTAACGAGTTGCTGTAAAAGGTAAAAGATTCCGAGACACTTGCACTCGATGTGACAATCCCTCGTGATCCTGCTGCTTCATGGACCGCATCTTGGGCCAAATGTCACCTCCCTTGATGGATGGGTGAACTTCGGAGATGTCTTTCAGTCCATCGTAGGTCGTAGGGTTGTTCAGGTAATCCACAAGCCCCTCGACGCTGGCACGATTGGGCTGCGCACCGGACAACTCCTCAATGGCCAAGCCCACATTTTGGTTTGTGCGGGTGCCACCACCGACGTGGCAGGAGGCGCAGGCGGCATTGAAAAGACGCTTGCCACGCACCAGCTGCTCCTTGGTCAGGGTGGTGGTCTTGCCCTTGTCATCCACGGGGATCACCACGTCCTCCACATCCGCCTTGGCCGGTGCGCCGGAGATGCCCACCATTGCCAAGCCGAGCAGGGCACCGGCAGCGAAGCGAAGCAGGCCGTCCAGGGCGGAAGGGGCCTCGGCCTCAATCGTGGAGGCCTCAAAGGCCGCGAACTCCGGGCTCCGGGTGGACTCCTCGCGCTCCCACGCACTTTCCTGGGCAGCGCCGCGAGGCGCGACGAAGGCGCCACGGAGTCCCAGAAGGCCCAGCGCGGAGCAAAGCAGCATTGCTCGAACGGCCATGGCAGGAACGCTGACCTCTTCTGAGGTGTCTCAAAAACTCACAAGCGACGCTTGAGCCCTGTGCAAGCATCGAAAGGCTCGTGTGCCGTGTGCCAGTGTGCCGCGCTGTCGTCTGCACTGTCGCAGAATGTCGCAAGCTCAGCGTACAAGTGTGCGTTGAGGCTCTCTTGTCTTTTCAACGATGGCTCCGCGCTGGAGAATGCACTGCAGCCTCCACTTGAAGTAACACACAAAAGCCCGATACTGCGCACGGCAGAGCTGCGCAGCACTTGGCCACTTAAAGATAACGAGGCTCTACGACTCTACGCACGTCTACATCAGTGACTGCTGCGTCTGAGGCAAAAGGATGAATACGTGTTGCCACCACATGTCTCAACATTTGGAGCTTTTTCAGAGGCGGCGACATGCTAAAGCACATCAGTATTTGTTGCACACGGTCCAAGCACTGTCGCAGCCCCAGGTCTCTCCCTGCCAGTTGCAGATATAGAACCTCGGATGCCCCTCAACGGCCACTTGGTGACACCTCACTCTGACCTAGTGCCAGGATTTGTTGCCTCCTACTTCGCAAGGACGAGCCCGCATGGCAGGGCGTTCAAGTCCGGATTGGGAAAACCGACAAACACAGAGGAAGAAGCCAAGAAGCCAATAGTTGCTCTCGTGCTTGCGCTTGCAGTTCTGATCTCCCAACGTGATTCCCCACGTTCGCTGCAGCTCCTGGCGGTTGTTTTTGCTGATGAGCTTCAAAACGGAAAAGTCCGGATTACACGCGGACTAGCAGACTAGCAAGAAACATGGTGGTGCAGACGGCGCTGATTACCGCCGCCGCTGCTGCTGCTACGGCTGCTGCTGCTGCTAATGCGGTTGCTGCTGGTGGTGCTTTCGTGCTGGTCGTAACTCTTGGTGTTGCTTCGATGTTCGCCAGCTGCAAGGCGCAATCACTGGATCGAACCTTGATCTTTTTTGACACTCGCGACCGAACCATGATCGGGCGCCCAACTGACATCCTACAACGACTTCTGATTGGGAGAACCTTGGAAATGAGGCCGAACGATGCAGCGGATGTGCCACTTGCTCTAGGACCGCGCTGCAGCTCACGACCCCAGAAGCACTGGTGGATGTGACGCGCCAGACATGATTGAGAAACTGCTCTACGATCCTGCATGACTCTCCTGTCAGCACAAGTCATCCAAGGTTTTTGTTGAAAACCAAGTCTCCTCGGGGCTGACCAGGCACCCGACCATGGAGGGGTCCTGGCCTTCCGCGCAAGGGCCGATGGCCGATGCTTCCCTGTCGGCCTTGGCCTCAGAAGTGCGAGGGAATCGACCGCACGCCTCACGAGGCGCTGTCTGGTCTCAGCACTGTGCCTGCATTGGATGCGGTTCTCAGAAGCTTGGGCGAAGCTTGCTGGAAGGCTCGCGACTACTAAGACCCGCACGGCCCGGCTCTGCAAGAGCTGCGCGGAGCATTCAGATCCTGAAGACTCGCACTCGTCGTCAGAAATCAATGCCGCATGCTCTGCCATGGCGAAGAAGGCGAGGCAAGAGGCCACTGCGAACTTGTGCGCAGTGGACATGGCGGGGCGGCAAGGCTCAGCACTGCCGGTGCTAAGAACCCTTATCCTCCTGGGCCCATCACGCGATATGAATCAGAGAGATGGGCCTTCTGAAAGAGACCCCTGCGCTCCTCTGATGCAGGCGCTAGATCGTCGGCCGGCAGCACTGCCCGGAGTCCGGAGAGAAACTGGACCAAGCGATCCGCCTTTGAACAAAGCTTGGCAAAGGAGACCCGAGCAGCTTTGAGAGCCTCGGAGCCTCGGAGTCCGAGCCAAAGCCAAAGCCGAGACTTTGCCGCCAGAGCTCGTCAAAGTAGGCCAGCCGGCTGACTCCCTGCCTTTGCTCTCTCTCACGGCTTCAGAATAGCAGCTTATTTCTGCCATGTAGGCTCTCACCAGCTGCACGCATGCATGTGTGAATGGCCTCTCTGTCGAGCAGCATGCCAAGTCCGAGAAAGTGAACTGCCAGGCTGCATGGCAGTGCAGTATAAAGCCGAAAGCAGTGCGCTCATTCTAAGGCCAAAGAGCTGGAGCAGGAGCGAAGAGAGCTCCGAGTCCTCATGTCTCCTGAGTGGCGCGGGAAAGTGGGAATCTGTTCCAGACAAACGTCCACAAAGCGGAAAATTTCAGATGTTGACAATCCATCCCTAAATCCCCCAAACGCTGACGGTGAGCATGTCATAAGACATCACAACACATGATATGACTGCAACTCCTCTTGCTGCTGTCGCTGTTGTCCGTCGGGAATGGATGTGCGGAGAACATTCTGTGAGGACCCGTCCGTGTGCATTCCAGCATTGCAGACATGAGTGCATTTCCAAAAGCCGTGCTGAACCTTGGCGCGGGTCCGTCTACAGCTGCTGCGAATGCACCTAAATGCCCCTTCTCTGTATACTTCCGCCTGTGAGACCTAGACATCACCCGAAACTCCCCCGAAACATCCGAAAAAAATCCTCTCCGCTTCTTCTGCCTCGCGTCGCCCTGGCCATGGCCTTCACCAAGCGAGCCAAGTCCGGCGGATCAAAGCTCGCCAAGATCTCACCCAGACATGGAAATCATCTCTCTTTTCATCCCGAAGGCCCCGGCTCTCGTAAGGGTATACTAGCCATGAGAGGAGTCGATGAAATTCGGGAACGGATCCTAGTCACTAGTCCAGCGTGCAGATCATCCAGGGAACCCAGGGATCCCTGCAAAGCTTAGCGTGCGATGAGCGCAGAACAGGTGAAAGGTACGGCTGAAGCAGGCAAACCCCTCCAAAAACTGGACCTGGCGCCCACCTCACGTGCGCGGGTGCAGAGGCTGGGGAACAGTGCCAAACCTGTCGGCTGCATTGCGAAGACTTCCTACGCGTGACACTGTCATCTCTGTGTGTGTGCACAGCCTCCAGGGTGTCCTGCCCGAAGCGCTGACTCTGAAAACGCAGATGATAATGTAGAACAGTGTTGACCGTGTGAGTTCGGAAGATTTCCGTAGCTTCCTGTGTGAGAGCGTGTCATGTGTGTGCAGCCTGCCTGTTTTTGTGGAGGTCGCGGCGGAAAGCTCAGGTTTCCCGGATGTTCTCTGTCAAGCTTCTGCAAGGTGTCAGTGTGCAGACTGGTATCGACCGGCAGGGCAAAGAAAAGAGTGAGCGGCCTTCTCCGCTCTGCGAGGCCCTGGCGGCTGCACGGCTCAGGGCTGCGCCGTCGGCGCCGGGTGGTGGCAGCAGTAAGGGCACCGGGAGCTGAGAGTCCTTTGCCAGAGCCAGCGTGGAAAATTCGAAACTGCCGTGGTCCAGTGCTCCCTGGTTTGCAGCGCAGTCTCCAGCAACGCCACGTCGGGTGTCAGGGGCAGCCTGGGCTTCGGCAGCGCCCTGGCTGGCAGCACCACCTCGGCTTTCAGTACAACACAGGCACCGATGGACATGTGACGATGCTGTCTTTGCAAAGGAAGATGCAGGCTCATCGCATTCCGGCTCGGACACTGTAGTCGCGGCTCTGCTAGAAGGACTCGAGCTTCGCAGCTACGCACTTACCAGAGATGCGTGGTCTTGTTCACGATTTATGGGCTATCGGCCTAGCTGTTACAATCCTAAAGAAGCACACCACGTGCCCGAACCACCCAGAGAGGAGCCAAGCTCGGAAGAAGCGATTGCGGAATAAGTACACAAAAATCTGAGTCTGGACGGCCCCTGCATTAAAAGAGGCGAGGCGTCGCGCTGATGCCCCTGACCGGAAGACAACGACTCCCTTACTCTACACTGGCTCTACATCTACTATCTACTACCTCGACGCTGCCTTTCAACCACACCCCCGCCCCTTGCCCAACTTGCAGTCAAAGGCACGAGGTCGGGATTTCGACCTTCCTTCCTGGCCTGCACAAGCCCCCAGCCAGAGGATTTTGGGCACCAAATGCTTGACCATCGTGATTACAACACCAGCAGAGGCAGACAGAAACCCGCCACCCTCGCATCAAAAGGAATACCCTTCCACAACATCAAATCCGAATCCGGCATGCGAAGAATCCTTCTGGCATCTCTGCGCCTTTGATTTCAGTCTTCGGAGCTTTCGCGACTCGCTTGCGGTGAGGACCTGCCGTGCACGTGCTCCACTGGTCGTTCTGATCGGTGTCGGAGGCCAAATCAAGCTTCTTCCGCTCTATGTGTCAATGAACACTCATGCAGCGGGAAACACAGGCTTTGAAAGGACAGATGCAGGGAAAACCACTTGTGGGAGAAAAGACCTGCATCCCAGAGTACAGGAGGCCGCGGGAACAAGACCGGCCAGTTCGGTCCAGCACCCCGCTTATCCCAGCTTCTTCAGCTTCTTCCGGGCTCGGACGCTGGAGGTGTTTCAACACTCTGGGGTGATGCGGGGCATGTTGGCCTCGGACCCTTACTGGTCTTCGACCTGCCTCGCCACCATGCGGGCCCCCACGGCGCCAGCCACCCTGCCATGCTAACACAGGCTCACCTAATCCGGCCGAATGCTGAAAAGCCAAATCGAACTTCATGTGGCTCTTCCTAAACACGGAAGCCTGGGTTCCAAATTTCTGGAAAACACTGAAATTTCTGAGTCACTAGAAAAGAATCGTTAGGTCTCAATCCTCGGCGCACCTGGACTTCTGTCTTCTCCACTATCCCGCTGATGACCCACCTTATCAGGAGCACCTACAAAGCTTCACCTCTCGGATTGCTTCCTGTTTTTGCTGCAGGCTTGCACTCAAGGACTCCTGGTACTGGTAGTTTGCCTGGAACCCTGAAACAAATTGTTGGACGCCTGTGCGAAACGCTTGCCGTGACACTCCTGGACTCTTCGCCGCGGGCGAAGTACGCGGGCCATGGCTTCTTCCAACGTCACGCGACGCTGGAACTCATATCATGGCTGTCGAAATTTCTAAGGACTGGACGCAGCACGTCCAGACTCTGTTGTTAACATTGAAATAGGCAAGTATGAAGGGGATATGAGGGGAACTCAACTATCTACGAGCTTTTCAAGCAGGCCCCTGTCTACTCAAGGGCAATCGTACGTCGCAAGCAGCGCACATCGCCGTGGTGTGATCGGCACAGGCCCTGATTTGAGGGAAGCTGGCAGGCTTCCTAATCTAGACATGTTCCACATGGAAAGACTGTGTGCACGCACCTGACCTCCGGACGAAAGCACCTCGCTTGTTTTCAACAGTTCTCGGCGGCCACCCACCCATTCTTACCCTTTTCTCTTTGCGGCGTCAAGGTCTTTGCCCCTTAGCCTCGCAAATGCCCACCGAACGCGGCGGGTGCTCAGGACGAAAGCGACTGATTACTGCATCAGCGGCCAAGCGAACCTCCAACGCACTTTGAGGCTTTGCCAGGGCAGTTTCTTCAGGCCCCAGCCTTCCAGCTGCTGTCCCGAAAGCAGGGCTGCATCAGGTAGACGACTTGCCGGCGCAGGTTGGGGCAGCGCTGGTTCAGTGCATCCGCGCAGCGCGCCAAGCACAGCAGGCCGGCAACTTTCCAAAGGTGTGGGCAAACCCAGTTGCCAACGCATAAAACCCATGCCTTCCGCAGAACAGAGTGAAACGACGGAGCCGATGCCAGACTGCAAGCATAGGTCACAGCAGATTTCCAAAACAGATGACCTGCCAGCGAAGGCATACGGGAAGCTTGCATTACAGGAAACTTCCGAAAACTGTCTGTCGGAGATCATCTGAGGAGACATCTATGCATTTCCAGTCCTAGAGCTGGACTGCAAGGAAGCAAAATCCTGACAGGACCCTCAATGATGCATTTCCAGTGCCCAAGTTGTACTACACAGAAGCGAAAACCAGCCAGGATCCAAAACATGGCATTTTCATTGTATTGGATCCAACTCGCGGCATGTTCAGCACTGAGTGCAAAGTTGTATGGCAAAGAAGCAAATGCCATCCAGGATCCGCAACGAGGCATTGCCATTACAGAAGTTGTCCTACACGCGGACAGGTGGCTTAGTTTGAATGCATCCAGAAGTTCCAACATCATCGCAGAGTACAGGAAGCAGGCCCGTCTTAAGAACAAAGGGCAAACGGTCGAGGGTACAAAGGGCAGAGAAGGGAGGATGGAAGAAAGTAAAAACGCGGAGCAGTGTGCCTGTAAAGCCTCAGCATCAGCAACAGCACGATCGCCTTCGACGATCTGGTGGCCTCAAAGACAGGCAGCAAGCAAGTAGCAGAGGATAGAATAGTACAGTGTAGTATGGTATAGTTGAGTAGAGTAGAGAAGCATAGGATATGTATATATACTATGCTACACTGAGGCATGGACCGGTCAGCATCCTCCTCCAGCCCCACGAACCATGACAGCAACGACATGGCGAGTACCACTCCGTCGCCATAGCTGCGGGGAACTCAAAGGTGGGTGCAGTCCTGGCGCAAAAGCATTGAGCCGCACACTGCTTCTTGCACAGCGTGTTGCATGCCATCCACCTCCAGCATTTCCCGCGGTTTACGATTCAAAAACGCCTCCACGGAACATCTCATCATGCAACCAAGCTGCCTTCTTGCGCGTGAAGCTTTCCAGCTTCTTCACCTTGGCCTGGCGCCTCTTGAGCACCGCAAGACGCCCTTCCAGCTTGTGCAGCCGCTCACTGAACTCGGCATCCGTCATGGCTCTAGGATCTTCCATCCTCACCAGCCCTGACCCTTAGTGCAATGGGAGTGCGACTGCTATGCAAGGTCACAAGCCAATCCTCCCCTCAGAGTCCATGTCCAAGCTCCACCTAAACTGTGGCCTGTCTGCAGGGCTTCCCAGTCTTTCTCTGGAGAGAACGTCGCTGACGGTTGTAAACAGCGGGTACGGGCAGTATACATGATGTAAAGCTCGATGGGTTCCCTGTGCATCGTCTGGTTGCGTTGCAAATCAACAACCTCTTGGTCTCGGCGCAAGCCATTTCTGAGGCTGCGAAGCAGACATCAAGGGCTAAGTCAAACCAAGGCATGGGAAAGATCTTCCGGACACGAACAACACCCAGCCACGAAGCGAACTTCGACTGCAAGCAAGTTCTGTGCTCCAGTGGTCGTTTCATGACGTCGCAACGTTCTCGCAGTCTTCTTGCTGCGGTTCCGCGACACACACACCTGCCAGTCACGCAGGTCAAGGAACACCTCACTTTTTGATGCATCTCTTCTCCCTCGATGACGCTCGATGAGATCACACCTCCCCTGTGCAGTGATCCAGCATGAACCCGGCCTGTCCATCACCGCTGGCCCCTGGCAGGGAAGCTGTTGCTCGCACGGTCTAAACTTCGGATCTGGAGATATCACTGGCGGAAATTGCTGTTCGTGCCGGAGATCTTGAAGCCGGACTATCCGAGGCAAGCACACATCGATGGGAATGGGCTGTCGATTCTTGACGGCTTCTTTGAACATGGCCTGGGGCATGGAAGCATCCCTCATCAACTGATTGCGGGGACAAGGGATGAACTGCAAAAACACCTAAATCATATGCCAACAGCAAGCATTGCAGAGTCTACAGCTACTCCTGCGAACTCCCCTGCCATCAATGCAGCCACAGCCACATGGGCTTCGCCCCACGCCTTCTGGAACCTGCGAAACTGGGCATCAACACTGGGCCAGTTTGCTGAGATTTCTCAAAGAATGTAGCAAAGCCAACCCTAGCAAAGCAGCATCTCTGGCCGTCAAGCCCACAAAACCAACCAATCTTGATGCAAGCAGCTGCTTGCTCTTGTCTTGATCTCGCTGTCGGGCCTGCCCACCAGCAGAAACGCACACTCAAGGCTGCAATGAACTTACCGTATGCGGCTTGAAGTTCTCAAGAAGTTGAATGGTCGGGCGAGGTGGTCCTCTATTCCTTGGACGTCGATGGACGGCTCCCCTTTCAGGATCCTGCTCCACCACACCTGATGCAGCTTTCACCACACGAACGAAGGGGGCGAGACCGCGACAGCGAGTTTTCGAGGCTTGGGGAGGCCGGATTACATGGTGTCCGATTCCACGCCCGGCTTCGGGCACAGCGCATAGTGTACACTGTGAACATCACAGTGCTCGCTCTCGGAATCTGAGACCCACGCTGCCACGGACATACCCCCAGGCATGGCGGCCTCCGGAACCCGCAAAGACTCACGACGCGGCCCGCCCCCCCCCACCCCTGAGATGTAACCTGGGCGTGTATCCCCTCGCAAGGCGTACAGGAACACAGGCTCACAGGAGTCTCTTTTCCTACAGGCGAACAGCTGTAGTCAGTACTCTGCTAGAACCTTGAGCAACA
>BGNK01003520.1:35093-50663 GCA_003297005.1 Symbiodinium sp. clade A Y106
GGGTGAGTGAGTAGTAGAAGCAGTAGAAACGAGATTGTTAGCGTCTGTACGCATGTGAATCTCAGCATCCAAACCGCTAATATCTTTCCACAAACCACGAAGCATTTGGCAAGTACCAACACACTTCATCAGAGCGTAAAGCTCTGCCACAGTAGTGCTGAGGGTCGTTCTCTTGATCTTAGTGGATTCGAAGAAGACCAATGAGCCTCGGGTGTCTCTTCGATTCTTGACCCTTTCGTNCTTATCACTGTTGTTGCGGAAAGCTGCGTCAGGAATTCCAAGAATCCTAGGAGATCCCTTCACCGGCCACACGCGCAACTCCACCTCTTCACTGCGAATCTGTCGACACAACTTGTTCAGCTCCTTACAGTGACCGACGGTCGGAGCTGCTGATGCGGAGGCAAGGCGAGAGAACTGATAGCATGCTTGGAACTGTGTCCGTGACTGAAGCCAATTGATGCTCCCAAGCAACGAACGATNTACAGTGACCGACGGTCGGAGCTGCTGATGCGGAGGCAAGGCGAGAGAACTGATAGCATGCTTGGAACTGTGTCCGTGACTGAAGCCAATTGATGCTCCCAAGCAACGAACGATACGAAAGTGTGGAGCGACTTATCGCAAGCATCAGTGTCTTTCAGGTGTTTCGGAATCACAATCTCTTCCAGTTCTGAAACACACAACTTTTGATCGATCGATATATACTTTTTCTTCCCTTGTNTTGATGCTCCCAAGCAACGAACGATACGAAGTGTGGAGCGACTTATCGCAAGCATCAGTGTCTTTCAGGTGTTTCGGAATCACAATCTCTTCCAGTTCTGAAACACACAACTTTTGATCCATCGATATATACTTTTTCTTCCCTTGTGCATCAAGGACCCAACGAACACGCTGTCCCGTGAACGTAAGGTCGTTCTTGTCCTCATGGCCAACAGTGAAATGTTCCTTGATCTTCTTAAGGAACCAAGTGAGGAACTCAGGGGTTCCACTAATGATAAGATCATCAACATGGAGACTCATCACTCCCACTGTCTTTCGGCCTTTGCTTGGACTTCCAGGCACAGGATCAACGAAGTGTTCAAGAAGCTGGTCAACCAACTCAGGCGAGAGTTCTGAGAGACTCTCTACCTTGTAGGAGGCCTTCTCTGGCAAGAACAGAGAAACAAGAACTTCAGCTNAAGCTGGTCAACCAACTCAGGCGAGAGTTCTGAGAGACTCTCTACCTTGTAGGAGGCCTTCTCTGGCAAGAACAGAGAAACAAGAACTTCAGCTTCTTCCTCAAGGAAGCAAGTCTTATGGTCCTTATCAAGCCTCATGTCGTGTGCACGCTCAACAATCCACCAAGTGCCCTTTCGGAGAATCATAGAGACACGATGTGGATAATCCTTTACCGCCCGTTCTCGTAAGGGAACCATCCTCTCTTCTTGCATGCGACACTACCTGAGAAACCCAGACGCTTAGCATCAGTGACAGGTCTCCATGCATAGTCAACCATCTTCTTGGTTTCGGCGTTGAAGCACTGAGCAATGTCGGGACATGAAAGATAGGATCTCTCCTCCGCACGGTCGGAGGTAGAACGATTTCCTTCATCATATGCGAAGCATGACATGGCATGAAGAGCTAGCTCCTTAAGGTATCCAGGTTCCACCTCCGGAGAGGTGCTTCCTGGTTCAGGTTCCTCCTCTTGAGAGGAGCTTCCTGCCGAAAGGTAGCTCTTGCTCTTTTTGCCTTCGATGCCGTCGTATGCGACATAAGTGCATCGGTCAGCTCGAGTCGGTTCCATACCAACAGATCGGAGGAGTTTGTCTAAACGGTTCCACCGCCTGCGCGGTGCATCGTTTAGACCGTAGACTGGCCGAAGGCACAGTCCAACCATCCATGTCGGCAACCATGCGAGATGACAGATTGTAGTGTTCCCCCTGAAGGAAAGCAGTCTTGAGATCCAAATGAAAAAGGTCCCAAACATGATTGGCCGCACACTGCGCAACCAAACGGAAACCATACCGAGTAGCCGTAGGGCTGTCCGTCTGCTGGTCCCAGGCAAACTTATCCTGGAAACCCCGACAAACCCAGCGGGCCTTGAACTTGGAAAAGTAACCGTTTTTATCAACCTTCACAGTAAGGACCCAACGCCCGGTGAGAAAATTGACGTCACGACTCAACCGGCGACGGTCAGTAAGCCGGATGGCGTCATTGTCCAAGTAACTCTTGAACTCCTCCAGCTTAGCAGCACGAATTTCNAGTCAACCACGACGCAAACCCGTCGCCGTCCAGAGGAACAAACGAAGGAACCTCAAAAGACTCCGGCAAACGGATCAAAACATCGTCGTCACCAGCAACCAAGGCAAGCAAGGAATCCCGCGATAATCAACAGTTGCGTCCGAATCCGTATCCTCACCATCTTCCGGCACAGGAGGTTCCGCGGTGGGTTCCGGGAGTGTTGTTTGCTGAATAGGGAATTCTCCCTCTGTGACAGGCAAACCAGGAACCGGTGCCGGTGCAGACGACGAAGAAGCGGGTTCATCAGAACCCGGGAAGTCACACGCGGAAGCGGGATCCTGCTTCCCAGCCGACTGACCAGGCAACAACACAACCGGCGGTCCCGCAACGGTCCGCGACTTCGCCTTGGACGTATCGTCTGGGTGCTGGCCACGAGCGCGGGTCTGTGACACATTCCTTGGCGATGGCGGTCTCAAACACTGTGGAACCGAAAAAATGCGGATGAGGAGGAATAGGAACAGGAACAATCTGCGAAGGTGGTGCCGCCCACGGCATAGGCGGACTAAGCACCTGATCCGGATTAGCATATTGCGGCGGAGCCCCAGGAGCATCAGGAGGACCTCCAGGAGGAGGGTCTCTTCATGGTACTCCATAGGAAGGGCTGGCTCGTCGTAAAACGCCCCATAGCCAGGTCCCGGTCCCTGCGGACCGCCTCCTGGCGGATGTCCACCATCTTCGTCCGGATAGTGCAGCGTATCCAGGTCTTCATCTCCGTCACCACCAGGTACCGGCACTTGAACGCCGCTTCCTGGAGGATGTGGAAGAGGATTACCACCAGAACTTAGCTCTATAGGATCATCGTTAAGGTCAGGTTCGGGAGCCGAATTCTGAGGCGGTATATCCTCGTCATCCACAGGCATGTCAACATGCGGATCATCATAACCTGGATAGTCCATGTCATCGCCTGGTGTAGCCGGCGGTTGCGGCGGCACATGGGGCGATGGAGCAGGCTGGTCNATATCCTCGTCATCCACAGGCATGTCAACATGCGGATCATCATAACCTGGATAGTCCATGTCATCGCCTGGTGTAGCCGGCGGTTGCGGCGGCACATGGGGCGATGGAGCAGGCTGGTCCGTGAAATCCAGCCCGACATCAGGCCCCTTTTTGGAACCAGAGCCCTTAGACTCATTCCAGAAAATAGCCATGGACCAATCAGCAAGATTCATATCTTGAAGACATGGAAGCAATTGTGCCATTGTCACAAAGAAGACATGATCATGATCACCTTTACACCACAACAACACGACAGCGTCAGGGTGTNTGTGTCCCCCTGTAAACATTGCAAAACTCAAACTCCAGGTACGGTAGAGTCAACACTCGCACATTCTTGATCATCGGTCTCAAGGCAACTGCCTCGGCAGATGTGGTAGTGTGTATCTCGAACTCCGTGCCCGGTAGAAGGTTGTCAATGTAAGACAGGGCTTGAACCAATGACGATGTCACGAAACGCTGCGGTGCGACAAACTGCAAAGGCTTCGGCTTGAAGGGAGAACTTAACAGGGAGAGCATTGAATACTCTTCTGATGAGGGAAGAACTGGTAATGCCTCTGAGTTACGTTCCGATCGCAAACACAACGCACAAAGAGTTCCATCTTCAAAATCCTCAAAGATATCTTCAAACAAGAAATCTTGTCTGAGATCAGACCTGTGATTGCTTAACAAACATTGAAATAAAAGATCAGCAAAACGAGGATTGAGGATCTCTTCCGAAGAATAGCCTTCTCCAAGCGACTCCAACCCAAAGATCCATCAGGCGCGTTGGTGAGAAAGGATATCTCCCCATGCTGCTGTTCCCCCTTGTTCTTGAAAGTGCAAAAGGTCATGCTACTTCTCCACTTCAATGAGCGACTGCTCTGACAAAAGCCAAAACCCAGAATGAGCAGGATACATGATTGTCACAAAGTACCCATCACCTCTGTCATCTTGCCAGCGACTCACTTCAGCGCAGAAATGCCAGAAGGCATTGGCTGCTTTGAAACAGGTGACACGTCCTTACTGTCCTACAATGATAATGTGATTCGGCTCTGCCGCTAAGATCACCTGCCATGCTGACTCAATCGAAGATTGAATCTTCTTGGCAGACCATTCACCAAGTAAAACAGGTTCACTCGCCACCAGTCCAGAATGACAAGTACACGCAGTGAGACCCGTAAGATGTGGCGTGATCTCAACGAAATCGCTCTTGCCAGAAGTGAGAGAATGGAAGCAAATCTCATGTTCATAACAGAACCTTGAACTTGCTTGTTCTAGNGAGACCCGTAAGATGTGGCGTGATCTCAACGAAATCGCTCTTGCCAGAAGTGAGAGAATGGAAGCAAATCTCATGTTCATAACAGAACCTTGAACTTGCTTGTTCTAGAAGCCTATCACTGATTCGCTCGAGTGCCTCCTCCTGAGAGGAGCGTCTCGGAGCGTCATCGCGTACCTCTTCTGGAGAAGAGCCTCGCGGTTCGGCAGGCTTAAGAGGAATTGCCCCATCATGCCATAGATCTCCATCACGGCGAACCTTCGACTGATTGACTCGAAGTACCGAACGATGAACTTCAACCAACACCATGGCACCTTCCTGAGATATGACAGTTCCTCTGACCCAAACACCTTCGGACNCTTCAACCAACACCATGGCACCTTCCTGAGATATGACAGTTCCTCTGACCCAAACACCTTCGGACTTCTTCTTAGACTCATCCTTATGCCAGACAAACACACGATCTCCCTTCTGATAACGACCATCTGATGGCATGACACGTCTTGCCAGATCCTTCCGAAGATCAATCGACTGTCGGGCTTCTTGATGAGCACGCATGGCAATCCTCTGGAGATCGAGAGTGGTTCGATCCTCCTCTNCTGTCGGGCTTCTTGATGAGCACGCATGGCAATCCTCTGGAGATCGAGAGTGGTTCGATCCTCCTCTGGTGGATTAGCAGAGAGCTGTTCGGGCGTACTCGTCTCAACATCAAACAGATATGGTGGCCGCCGTCCGGTAGCTATCTCCAAGGGAGAGTAGCCTGACACGGTCAATTAGCAATTGCTTGCCCAGGCCACCTTCTTCACTGCCTGACGGACAGTAACTTTCTCTGCATACCCTTCATCGGCCAAAGCCTTAGCCATAGTGGACCAAGTACGCTTGAACAAGCGCACAGCGGTCTCGGCTCGATTAGGCCAAGGAGTCCGAGGTCCACAAGGATACGGAGTAATGCTATGGAACTTGTAATAGGACATGAACTATGGTGTGAAAAATGCTTGATCACCTACGATTCCTTTAGGAACGCAGTTGTTCTCCTCTGTCCATTGACGGAATGCTCCCAGAGTCTCAGGCGCTTCCAAACTAGTGAGAGCCGTAGCCCNATTCGAGGCACCATCGATGATGACTAAGGCAAGATATGCCTTAGTACCGAACTTGATCTCTTCGTGATCCACGAAGATCAGATCACCGAATGATGATGCTCGCAATCCTGCGATTCTGGGTCGCGGAGACGTAGGCACGGAAATGCTACAAACACGACAGACCTTGACAATTCTGTCGTACTTGTCGTAGATCTCACCTGGCAGCCCGAGCATGCTGGTCCTTCGCCGAAACTGTGCAGGGCTCATGTGGTAATGCTTCACAGGCAACTTGTAAAGCTCTACATCGTTGTTCAGCTTTTCCAATATACGCTGATACTGCGGAGAGGCCTTTGAGACCTCCTGGCCAGGCAATGGAAGCGCAATCCTCCTAGGTTCTAGCGACGAGATCTCTGGTCCTTCCGGCAAGGAAGGTTCGTACTCTTGNCGGTCCAAGAGGACCGCGTCCCTTAGTGCGAACTCTCCTTCTCACCGGTACCTCTCCGGGTGGAGAGCTTCCGGATGCTCCTGTTCTCTCTGAGCTGTCTCCAGGCTTACCCTTGCTAAATTCTTCATCAGGAGATCCCACCTTACGACGAGTAGGATCCCTTGTCTTAGTTGGTAGCAAAATCTGGAAGACTGTCCTACCCTTCCAAGGCTCAGTAACCTTTGAAGTTGGAGGCTCAGAAGAACGCCAGTTATCTTCATGAGTAACATTCTTGCCCTTGGAGAACTCGATGATCGTCTTGCGCTTGTCGTCCAGGTACTCCAAAGGAATTGGCACTGCTCCTTCTTTGGGCTCGTACCTTGTTCTCCTTGTCTTCTTGTGGAGACGAATCAACTCCATGCTAGCTTCGTCAATCACCCACTCATCATCCATCGCAAAGGCGAAAACCTTGGGTTCCTCTTCCAATGAAGAGCTTCCCAGTGTCTTTTGATGGTATCCATACTCGTAATGGGAGAAGTAGGTGAGGAAGCTGGACTTCTTGTATTTGTCGAAACGTACATTCCACATTAAACGACTGAGATCAAGGAGATCAAGGACCAGGTGTGAGATAGGTGCAACCTTAAGGTTCACATCCCAAATGCCCAGTATAGGACTGCTCAGCAAGGCCTTGTCCGGATGGAGCTCGAACTGGAACCTCAAGTTGCGCATCTGAGGCAAGGACATCAGGATCGGAACGTGTCCTTGCTCCACAATGTCAAACTCGGTCGACTGAACTGCGTACTCTCGGTCGTACATGCAGATGATCAGCTTTTGCTTGCACTTGGTCGACTCGGAGTTAGCAAAGGTAAATTGAGATGTGGTCTCAGCTATGGTGTACCAAATGCCACAGTTCGGATTGTCATCGCAGAACTTTATCAGATCCTGCGCAGCCACCCGACAAGCCATAGCTCTCGTGCATCCCAAATCCAACACCATCGCGGTCGGCGTTAAGGGCTGAGAGATGAAGGCTTCCTCCTTCTTGTCCTAGGTGGCCATAAAGGAAAAGTTCAAAGGGTTGATATACTCGGCATAGAAGGTCGTAGCAGCAGTAACGCTGCAGGAGCGACTTCGGCAAGTTGGGACTGTCCATCCTTTCCGGACTTCCCGTCTTTTCCATCTTTGCTGTACTTTCCTTTGCCTTTTCCTTTCTTCCCTTTCTTTCCTTTTCCCTTTGTGGCATATGACTCCTCGGACTCATACTAGGACCAGTCATCCCAATACTGATCTTGCCATTGACTGTCCTGCCATTGTCCATCTGTCGTCTGCCACGCGTCGGGATTGTCATCAGCAAGATTTGACTTGCCTTTCTTCCTTTTGAAGNCTGATCTTGCCATTGACTGTCCTGCCATTGTCCATCTGTCGTCTGCCACGCGTCGGGATTGTCATCAGCAAGATTTGACTTGCCTTTCTTCCTTTTGAAGAAGCGCTTTCCTGAAGATCTTTTGCCACCTTTGCCTTTTCCTTTTCGGCGGCCTTTGAATCCGCGCTTCATTCTGCGGCCTTGGAAGCGCCGCTGAAACCATGAGTAGTTCTCTTCGTCGTAGATCCAGAAGGCGTCCTNCCTTCTGCTCCATCGTCCTCGTCCTCGACCCAGTAGCCCTCAGAACCATCCAGGTATCCTTCTTCGATCACCAGGAACGTCTTGCGGCCACCGTGTCCAGAAGGAGCGAGGAGAGGATTATCGACGGTAGTCTTGCTCGTGCAAAAGATCTCGAGGTAGACTTCACGCAATTCGGCGGAATTGTAGTCAGCGAGTACCAGGTTCCGATGTGCCATCAGCGAGGTCAATACCTGTCTCTGATCCTGCGTGAGGTCACTCAGCGAGACAAAGATGAGAGCCACGAAGTTTGGCGTAATCGGAATCGTCCGGGCATGCTGATCCTTGAGCCGATTGTTGGCTCTTTCCATCGCCTGTTCAGGCGTGAGTTCTGCCTGCTCTTCTTCTGGAAGTCCAGTAACGAAGGCTCTGACCTCGGCATTGTTCGGGTCCGTTNGCTCTTTCCATCGCCTGTTCAGGCGTGAGTTCTGCCTGCTCTTCTTCTGGAAGTCCAGTAACGAAGGCTCTGACCTCGGCATTGTTCGGGTCCGTTATCGGGATGTAAGTGTCGTTCCAAGCTTCTTGCATTCTGTTGACAGAGAGCTGAAACCTGGTAATCCAACGAAGCATGTCTCCATTCCCGCGGTGCATGTTCATGAACTGCTGGAAGCGGTAGAGAAAAACGTTCGCTGCTCCNCTGGTAATCCAACGAAGCATGTCTCCATTCCCGCGGTGCATGTTCATGAACTGCTGGAAGCGGTAGAGAAAAACGTTCGCTGCTCCCTTCACGAAGAGCGGCCGCAGGAAGCTCTTGAAATACTTCACTTTGTTGGTTGGATCCTTCAGGCGATCTCTGTCCAGAAGCCTTTTGTGGATTGCAACTTCACCTTCAAGACGGTTTCTCAACGCCGGTCCACGCTTGTCAGCATCTAGCTCAGTGATGTCACACCAGTCATCGATCGCATCTTCATAGGCGAACCAACTGCTTCGTCCATCATAAGATGGCGGTACTTTCGTGGTCACCTGCTGGAAGGCTGAGAGACGGTGCAATTCATTGAGATGACGATGATTCGTCGCATATGATTCACTGCCATGAAGAAGGTAATCATCTTCTCCTTCACCAAGCTCAATAGTCGTCGCAGATTGGCTAGCCATTGCACTATCCACGGATCGAGCCCCGGGAGAATTCTCTTCCGGGTATCTTCACCTGCGTGAAGTGTGCCGGAGAGACTCCGGTCGCCTTCACTTGTGTGAAGCACACCGGGGATCCCGGGAGCTCCGCTACCACGTTGAGATGTAACCTGGGCGTGTATCCCCTCGCAAGGCGTACAGGAATACAGGCTCACAGGAGTGTCTTTTCCTACAGGCGCACAGCTGTAGTCAGTACTCTGCTAGAACCTTGAGCAACAGGCATAGATATATGCAAGTGATACGTGAGACAGTAAATGCACCTGGATGTGTAACATCAGTGTNCTACAGGCGCACAGCTGTAGTCAGTACTCTGCTAGAACCTTGAGCAACAGGCATAGATATATGCAAGTGATACGTGAGACAGTAAATGCACCTGGATGTGTAACATCAGTGTTTCACCCTGCCCCCGTGCCCCAAAATCATAGATCGCAAGGGCTGTCCCCCTAAAGGTTTTTGCATAAAATAAATTCTAAAATGACATATCCCAAGGGAAGTCCCCCTAAGATTTTGTCAAAACTCGGATCCCAAGTACATAGATCGCAAGGGGTGTCCCCCTAAGGTTTTATAAATCTCAGATCCCGAAATCACAGATCGCAAGGGGTGTCCCCCTACAGGTTTTTGCGTAAAATAGAGCCCAAAGTCACAAATGGGAAAGGGTGTCCCTCCAAGGTTTTGCACAGACTCAGATCCCAGAATCATATATCGACCCTCACCCCTCCCCTGCCCTTCCCTACCTTGCCATCCCCTCCCCTTCCCTCCTCTTCTCTCTTGTCACCTCCCCACCTCCCCCCTCCTTTCTCGACAACCCTGATACCTATTCCTTATAGAAAATTTGTATATCCCCTGAGTAGAGACCGTGTGGAAAATCCTAAATCCTTATAGATTCTTTATAGAAACCTTACAGATTCCTTATATAAAGACCTTATAGAAATCCTTTATATAGCCCGTATATGGAGCCCTTATAGAAAACTATAGATTCCTTAAAGAAACCTTTTAAATCCCCTATAGAGACCTTATAGAAACCCCTTGTAGATCCCTTATAGAACTCTCTTATAGATTCCGTTCCGAAACCATATGAGTTCCCAAAATAGCGACCTTATGAAAAGCCTTGAAAAATCGCTTATATATAAGATTTTTTTTGAAAATCTTTATAGATTCCTGGTAGAAACCATATAGATCCCATATATAACGATCTTATGGAAAACCCTTATATAGCTCTGATATGGAGCCGTTGCAAAGAACCCTTATAGATTCTTTCCAGAAACCTTATGAATTCCCTATAGAGACCTTATACAGATCCCATATAGATCCCTTATGTGGAGCCCCTGTGGAGAATCCTTATGGGTTCATTAAAGAAACCTTGCAGAGTCCCATCGTAGAACCTTATAGAAGCTCCCTATAGATCCCTTATATGGAGCCCTCATAGACAGCCTTGATAGATTTCTTATTCAAATTTTATAGATCCCCTATATAGAGACTTACAGAAGCCCCTTATAAATCCACAAATGGAATTCTTTTTAAAAAAATTTTGAAAGATCCCTTTACGGAGCCTGCATAGACAACTTTTATATATTCCATATGAAATTTATATATCCCCCCTTCTAGAAACCATATAGAAGCCCCGTATAGACCCCTCATATGGAGCCCGTATAGAAACCCTTACAGATTCCTTATAGAAATCTTATAGATCCTTTATATAGAGACCTTATAGAAACCCATTATATAGAGGACTATAGATCCCCTGCAGGGAGACTTTCTAGAAACCCATTATGGATCCCTCATATGGAGCCCTTATAGCAAACCCGCTTATATTCCTTATAGAAACCTTATACCTCCATTTCAAAGAAACCCGTTAGAAACCCCTTGTAGATCCCTCATATGGGGCCCTTATAGAAAGTTCTACAGATTCCATACAGAACTTTTGTAGATCCTCCATATATATAGAGACCTTACAGAAACCTCTGAAGGATCTTTTATCTTAGTTCTTATAGAGAACCCAGATCTTCGTGGTCGATGTCGATGCCGGAGTTTTTGCGTAATTGTTTTTTCTCCAACATGTCATGAAGATATTACATTTTTGTGTCACATCCATAGACTGACATATGCAAGACAGTATACATGTCAGGCCGGCTCTTATATTCTATGGAGTAGTGGGAAATGTGGTGCACTGTGTCATTAGCTTCACGGATTGGTCTGGTGGCTGTTTAGACAAAACCCCTGTCCTTGACGCCTTGCCTATGAGTAAGGTAAGACTTCATACCTGAGGACNTCTGGTGGCTGTTTAGACAAAACCCCTGTCCTTGACGCCTTGCCTATGAGTAAGGTAAGACTTCATACCTGAGGACCATATCTGATGTACACATGTACAAACTAACAATCACAACCTTCGGTGTTACAACATTCATATAGAAAATTTACCTAGACCAAATGCATACTGTTGTGTATCATATTTACAGAGGACAGCATATCATGATGTATGGATGCCATATCCAGTCTATGACATGAGACTACGAATGCCAGGAATCTTCTTGACCATTACTTTCCTCATACATCGAGGGATAGTACATTTGTTGCAACCAGTGGCGTAATTATTTGCATAGACAATGAAGACCGATATCAACTGTAAACAGGTGCATAGCAATATCCTGCATGCGAGCGTGACGGGATGCGTGGACGAACTTGAAATTTGACAATTGTACATTTCATTCTATGTCTGAATCAATGCGAAACTTTCTGGGTTTCGGTTTGTAGAATGCGTGATATGGCTATGTAGCATTTAGCTTAGCGTTTGATATTATATATATAAAAAACTAGCTAAATAGACCCTAAAGGTATCGGGCTCATATATATATATATAATAATACTAATACTACTACTACTACTACTACTACTACTAATAATAATATGAAATATTAAAAAATTTTAGTATGATAATTCTGTTGGAAATTGTTTTTACAAAATAATTATTGAAATATTTTAGGAGTATGATCAAAAGTGAATTTTGAAATATGTAAATAAATAAAAAGATCGAAAATCCCTCATGATAATGACTCTCGCATGAGTACTAAATGAATTCAAGAGATGATGGTTTTGATATACGTATGTGTGTGTATATGAATACATGGGTGGTATGTTATTGATAGTGCTCGTACGGTGTCGTGTATGTATATCAGTTTGTACGCTCTGATTCTAAGCTAAGGATTAGACATGTGCTTTGCGTAGTTATAGAAGTAGGGGGGATCCCTATCACTTGAACTGGATGCCTAACGAAGAAGGCTCAGGAAAATAACTGATACACTTGGAGATCCGCAGGTGAAATGGTAACTAGGCCAAGCCGAAAACCTGGCACGCCGAGGGTTCTTTGTATCGTATTGTCAATGACCAGGACGCTCAGGAATAGTAATCTTACTAAGGTTTCGCAGTCACACCAAGATTAGTGGATTGGACATTAGAGGCAAAAGCCTATGGATTTGGTCTTTCGCCTCTTCTCTGTGAATTGGTCTTGTTAGCAGTCGGCGAGAGATCCGATTTGGAGCACGCCTAGTTCCACTATATGGAATATCCAAGTATTTGGACGAGCAAGTCTCGAAGAGCAAAATCTTGCACCGGAGTCAGGCCGACTCTCTCTCTCTCTCTCCCTCTCTCTCTCTCTCTCTTCAGGAACCGCCACAGGTGTCAATGCTCAAATTTGATAGCTTTGCTGAACATGTGGTTCAGGTTCGAGTATATCTCATTGTTTGGCAGAATGCTGTGTTCGGCTGAGAGCCCACGTCGCCTAGAATTTTTAGAACTCGCTTGTAATATGGCAGCCTCAGATTCGGAAAGCAACATATCAGGAGTGGATGAGACAATTATTGTCGTACATCCATCTCCTTTCAGGGACCCGACGACAGGTGATGAGTATACGAACAGGAATGGCGTCTTCTCAATCTGTCAGCCGACCTATTATCTTCTCTTCTCGCTCTCTCCCCCTCTGCCCTCCTTCTGGCCGTCTGTCAGCCGAGCTATCGTCTTCTTCTCTCGCCTGCTCCCCTTTCCACTTCCACGACGACAAGGTTCACGACGACTTCACTAAGGAATGGCAGATTGAAGATTGAAACCAAGGACAGGGAGGTTTTGCAAGAGATCTTTTGCCTAAATTTGTCTATTTTTATTGGCCACTCTGATGTCTTGCAGCTTAAGACCTGGTCTTCTTAGTCTGTTAGCCGAGCTATTGTCTTCTCTCTTCGCTCTCTCCCCCCTCTTCCCTCCTTCTGGTCGTCTTCTTCTCTCGCCTGCTCCCCTTATCTCTTCGACGACGATAACGACGACCACACTAAGGACTGACCAGCATGAAAGGACAGATCTCCCCTCTTGCGAGGGGTGTGTGTGTGTGTACACCCTGATTCTAAGCTAAGGATTTTGGCAAGACATGTGCTTTGCGTAATTATAGAAGCAGGGACCTCTTCGACGACGATGACGACGACCATACTAAGGACTGACCAGCATTAAAGGATAGATATCCCCTCTTGCGAGGGGTGTGTGTGTGTGTGGGTATATATACACCCTGATTGAAAACTAAGGGTTTTGGCAAGACATGAGCATGAGCTTTGCGCGGTTATAGAAACAGGGGGGCATCCCTATCACCTGAGCTGGATGCCCAACGAAGAGGGCTCAGGATAATAGCTGATACACTTGGAGACGTCCAAGTGCGTTTCTGCAGGTGAAATGGCAACCAGGCCAAGCCGAAAACCTGGCACGCCGAGGGTTCTTTATACTGTGTTGTCAATGAGCAAGACACTCAGGAATCGTAATCTTACTAAGGTTTCGCAGTCACACCAAGATTAGTGGATTGGACATTAGATGCAAAAGCCTAAGGATTTGGTCTTTCGCCACTTCTCCGTTTGTGCGTGTGTTTGTGTGCGGGTGTCTGCGTGTGGGTGTTTTGTGTACGGGTGTCTGGGGGTAGGTATTTGTGTATGGGCTTCGGCGTGGGCGGTATGGGGGGCGTGGGACGTGGGCCGGTGTGGGGCGTGGGGTGACTTGGGGTGGAACGGGCTGGTACGGGATGGTGCGGGGCGGGGTATGGGCCGGCATAGAGTGGGGTGGGTTGTTATAGGCGGGGGCGCGCGGGGGGCGTGGGGGCTCGGAATTTGAATTCGTTTCCTTGCAAAGTGTGAATTAGAATCTAATTCGTAGCTATAGATATAAGAATATATATAAATCTGCGATTCATTAAATACGAATCTCTAAGATAGTATTTATAAAATCAAAAAATAATTAGAATCTTCGCTCTTGGTCTCTCTCGCTCTCTCTCTTTTTCGCTTTCTTGTTTTCTCTCTTTGCTCTCTTCCCTCTCTCGTCCCCTCTCCTTCTTTCTCTATCTCTCCATGGAGGGCAAACAATCCCCAGCCCCCACTTTCTTGAGCAGCTCCAACCCGGTCATATTAATAGAATAGATTCGAATATATATGGGACCTTTCAAGAATTAAATATCCACCCAACTTTTCAATACCTAAGCCCAAAGAACTAACGTACCTAGAATAACATATTCCCTATAATACTCGCTCTCTCTCTATATATATATATATTCCTAATCGGACGAATTCCCATTTTATTGGACTATTATCCTCTATATTACATAAATCCACCTTTCCTACCTTAACCTTCGAATAGAAATCTTATCCCCGCGCACTCACTACCTTCGACCTTCCACTCAACCCTTGAACCTATATTTTAGCACTTTGTTCTCTTTACCATACAAAATAAGCCAAACATCCCTCTCTCTCTCTCTCTCCCTCTTTCTAATCCCGATATCAATAATGCTTGTGCCGGATAATCACACATAATAATTAATGACTCCCGTATAACAACCAAATGAATTCAAAGGAAAATAATCGTAATACGCATATTTACGTATATAAGTATGTACTATATTAGTAGTAGTGCATGTGCATTGTATCGAACGTGCACGTAGGAGTGTTGCGTGGGTTGTATATCATCTGTATTGCGTATGTGTGGGTTGTGTGTGCGTGCGGATTCCTATCTATTCGTATGAGCAAGTGCTTGGGACCTCTTGTCCACCTCTCCTTGTTCCCGCACATGTTGTCGTCAGCTGCTCTCTCTCGCGCTCTTGCTCTCTCTCTCTCTCTCTAGCTATAGCTCTCTCTCTCTCTAGCTCTAGCTCTAGCTCCAGCTCTAGCTCTAGCTCCAGGTCTAGGTCTCTCTCTCTCTCTCTCTCTTTCGTCTTCCGAAGCTGTGGGACCTTAATTATCGCGCGCGCCACATCCAACAGAGCCCTCTGGAGAGAGCATTTAGTAGCGTTTACAATCTTCCGGAGCCGCCGCGGAGCCGTGGGACCTTATCGCGCGCGCCGCATCCAACAGAGCCTTCTGGAGAGAGCGTTTGGTGGCATTTTGAGTCTTCCGGAGCCGCTGCGGAGCCCTGGGACCTTATCAATGGCGTTTAAAGTCTTCCGGAGCCGCCGCGGGGCCCTGGGACCTTATCGCGCCGCCGCATCCAACAGAGCCCTCTGGAGAGAGCGTTTAGTGGTGTTTAGAGTCTTCCAGAGAGGGCACTGTTAGATGCGGCGCGCGCGATAAGGTCCCAGGGCTCCGCGGCGGCTCCGGAAGACTTTAAACGCCACTGATAATGTCCCAGGGCTCCGCAACGACTCCGGAAAAACAAAACGCCACCAAACGGATGCGGCGCGGGCGATAAGGTCCCAGGGCTCCGCGGCGGCTCCGGAGGACTCTAAACGCCACCAAACGCT